>VKKT01009538.1:0-35991 GCA_008038995.1 Haliotis laevigata | reverse complement strand
GTGATCACTCAGTCTTAGTTTTGTGAAGTGGATACAGTGTTTTTTTATTTTGCAGTGTTGCAATATCAATTTCAATTTGGAATTACATTATTTTTTTAGGGAAACCTTTAAACCTGATTACTGACTGTAACATTACAGCTGTATAGTCTTTGTCAAGTACTATTTCATTCTAAATCTTAACCAATTTTACCATTTGAATAGGTATAGTTTCATGGTTAAGCTTAAAAACATTACCAGTGGCCTTGTATTACTTCTATTGATAAAAAAAATACTTAATTCAATATATCTGACACTTCCAAATATATTTATACAAATAGACACTCTAACATTCATAAATGCCTGAGATATGTCTCAAATGACATTTTAACATTGTCACCACATGATTCAATGGCGTGTGGAGTGTAGTTTAAATGCAGCTATGAACAGCATGACAGGATCATGACATGTGAGTACAATGTGGGAGGACATCCCAATGTGACACAAATCCTGTGAAACCAACAAGGAGGTGTAAACCACAGACAGACCCAGTTCATGCTCCAAGTGACTGAAAACCGGTTAACCTTAACAGCAAATTTTGAAATCATTCAACCACCCCCTGCCAATTCTACCAACAAAAATTAAATGTGGTATATTATTTGAATCTTGTGTACAAAATACCAGCATTAGATGAAAAGGAAACTCAAAATCCAATGTTGAATAAACACCTGTGATTCTGCAAACAGCACCAACATACTCACAAAGAAAAGAATATATGCGTGGGTCACAAGAGCTGCAGTTTCATTATAATCTCTGTAGGTCAAGATGTTATCAGCAGTGAACCATACAGGTGCTAAGCCTAGATTTCAACACTAACCACAGGTGATGTTATATGTCACGTAGGCACTATGATGCATATTTACCTGAACGTATTTCAAGGATAAGGTTACACTACAGCAGTACAATGGGAATAATATGAATACAACCATGGCCATGTGATATCAAATGAGAATCACATGTTATCTCAACAGAAATAATCCACGATTTCAGAAAAACCAGGGTTATAAACACAACATGACTGATAGTGATATATTCACTGACACTGATACATTTTGCAAGATAATTCATGATGTGGATCATGATCAAGAAGACGAGGCTGAATTTTCACAAACCCAATTTTTTTTCATTAAAATTTGGGTTTATTTTACACAGAAACAACATGATTCTACTGAATGTTTGAATTGACAACAAAGGTCTCAAATTTCCACTAATACCAGATTATAGAGTCTTTTGTAGATTCCTAAACCAAAAGGAAATCATACATATCCCTTCACAAGAAAACGTTTATAATAATATCATAATGCATATCTAAATGTCACAGTGCATTTGCGAACCTGTAAATCAAATTGATGATTCTCGCAAAACTCAGATATGTATTTTACGGTTGTTTTTTTTATAAGGTCAGAATGAACGTTAATCGTGACAAAACATCAAACGTGACCGTTCTCATTGTAATAGTCAATGAGTTTTAAGCAGCTGTACATTCCTTAACTATCAATCTTGCTGCAGATCATCCCATTTTCTGTTATCTAGTCTAGCCGTTGTTTTAGGCCTGTATCTAGAGAAAACTATAGGAAATGATGCACAACAGTTTGCTTTGATGTTTAATACTTCCTGAACAGTATTGATGTTGCTTCAGATATCATATATAAACTGTGATATGTTGTTTCACAATGTAGTTGTCAATATCCATGGTGGTAAGTTAGTTATAAAGTGTCTCACTGTCTGCCAAAAACCCCAGTGTTTGATCTATACTGTCACAATTACGAAACCAGATCACAAATTGTAAGCAACTGTTTGTTTCACAGAGACATACACAGAGACAGCATGGGTAGCTGGGTACCTAAGGTACAGGGTTCATTCTGATAAAGATAACAAAGGCTACTTATCAAACCAGCACATACTCATAATTTCTCCTGTCATGTGTTGATATGTACATACCTATGTACCATCTTGACATACAGTGATGAGGGCCGTCAACCTGTACCAGCCATACAGTGGTTCAGCATTGAGGTGTACTACCCATGTTATTCACTTGAAAATGCTAGGTCCCTATATTGAAGAATTGGCTTTCTCCACTCTGTATGCATTAACTTTATGACACCAGGGCCTTTTATTGAGGTACAAGCATGAAGATCTCCCACCTTGATGTATAAAATGTAATGCACCGGGGTGCCATTGTACAAAATAACCTCAGATGCCACAATTGTCTTCAGTATGTTGAGGTAAGTTATGATCGCCTTAGCGCCGAGACCGTTTTCTACCCTGGGCATTATATCAAGCTAGGCATCAAGTTAACCAGTATGTATAACTGAAAACATCCCATAGTGAGGAACAGACATCAAGATCTCCCACCCTGTATGTATAAACTCAAGTACACCTGGGTCCCTATACTGAGGTGTTATACAGTGGTGATGTAAGCAGGCCTCGACTCACGAGGGGTGATGACCACATGTTTGTCAGCAAGTCCTGCTCAAGGCCGACACTTCCTCTCTGCAATAGCCCAAGTTCGCAGTGCAGTGTTTACACGCACACTCCCTCCATTGTTTACTCACAGTCCACAAGGAATGGAGCACGGTTTTCACAAATGCAAGCTTCACAGACTGATTCAATATTTGCGGCCACGTGAGCACCTTGAACGCAGCACTAGGATCAATCAGCAAATCTACAGGTCAAAAACTTACTCCACCGCAATTCAAAGCAAAAAATATCCTCATCACTTTCCTGTCCTATATTTGAAAAAGCACGAACTTCCATCCTAGAATTTGAAGATCAGCAAAGCAAGCTATAAGCTGTGTTTCCTCCTTCAAGTCTAGAATTAGCATTCCATATGCTATCTGCCAAGCCAAGGTGTAAAACAAATTGGACTTATAAATAGCCAAATCTGATAAATGGGCAAAGTTGTTTATTTGACATACATTTCAAACACTTAAGTGTATTTTACCTCTTCATCTTCAAAGAATACAACGCTGTATCAATATCAGCATTCTAAAGTACCTTCATCCAGTCAATATCTCAACTCCGTGTGTACAATCCTAAATGTCCTCCCACCCATGACTGGGAAACATGCAATACTTGTATTCAAGTTGTCCACAAAAGAAAATAACTCTCTTAAGTGAATCAGAGCATAACTGTATAAAGTGAAAAAACGTACCTATTAAGATTTCTGAAGAGCTTGTTTCCATCTTGCTTCTCTGAACATGAACCTGTATTAGGTCTGTTACTGTATGTATAATGGGGAATTATAACCCACCTTATCTGGCTTCCATTGCACGGGCCATGTCACTTGTCTGGCAAGATTGCATGTGTTAAGGCAAAAAAATTATAGAATGTAGTTCCTGTTCAGCCATTTACAAAAGGTTTTTTGTATGAATTATATCTGAGTGTGCATTGTACCTGATATAAAGAAGCCCCTGTAACTTGTGATAGTGGATAAATCACTGTACAGAAGTGCCTGAGAATAAGGTTAGAATATTATCATGGTGAATCATGAATCACGGTAGAGCATAGGGAATTTTCGGTACCTGAAGGTATAGCATATTTAAATGTACACACAACTATTAACAAAGGTATTGTCCTTAATTAAAAAAACATCAGACATTCCTTCAACAAAGTCCCCCCACCAATCCCCATATCTTGACAGCAATAATTTTATCACGTCCGATATAAATGTTATATTCCACTAATATGCATAGATCAAGCTAAACACAAAATATCTGCCTTTGCCCCCGAAACAATACAGATTGTGTCCTTCCAATCTCTGATCACCGAGACTGAGGACCAACAGAAATTCCCTCCATGCAACCTGGACTATGTTAAGGCTGACTCACTGGGGTCGTCCTGTCAAATGGATATGACGAATTCGACCAAGTTACATCGTCTGAGTGATAAATCGAATTCAACAAATGGTACAAATCGGTCGCTAGAACCGATATCGATTGTGTCGCGAGTGTGTAGAGCCTGTTCTAGTTAATCAGCATGTTGAATGTGGTGCAGCCATTATACATATAGTGTTCACATCATCTTGTATCAATTTGATAATCATGTCCTTCTCCAGCCCGAAGTCAACCAGGTGAGTCAACCTCTCTCCTGTACATCTTATTTCAGCATCATCATAAAGATCGATCAGCAACACTATCATCATATCCCAGTAAACCTGCTTGCATACTCAGGCAATGTTGAATCATCAGCCAGGTTGCTCTTCTCTAAGACCACTGAGAAACAGACAACCAGCAGTCAGTGGCAAGGCCACCTCCTTGTGTGCTACCCCAAAAGCCCCACTTGACCACAATCTTGAAGGGTGTAGGGCTGCGAACCACTCACTGGTTATCTCCTGCTTTAATGTTGCCCAACCCCACCCTTCCTGTCCTGCTTGTGACAAGGTCAACACCATTAAATGGCCAAACAAAGGGCCATGAAGCCGCACAGATAATAGCTGACAAACAGGCGAGATGTATCAGCAGATAACAAGGTAGTGGACATTGATCACCTCCACACAAACAGATACAAAGACCAGTGTATGTACTGCCTAGAATGGATTGTCAAGTGGACAGCCTTTACACCAGCCACAAAATACCATCAATGCCACCAGGTTATTACAGCGGCAAACAGTGAAACAAGGTCAAGGTCACAGTCTGATGATAACTGTCAAGTATGCTGACAAGTTAATTGTTTCATTTAAATCCTCTCCAAACTGCATTGGAACAACTGAACGTTTCAAATGTCCTCCAAACTGCCTTAAATTTTGTATGCTGTTAACCATTAAATGTAATGCAATATTTTATGACAATTTCAATTGACCACAAAATATGAAATTATTAAAAATGATAATGCTACTTTTTAACAATTATTCATTCCTTAGTCCATCAACTAAAATGAAAAACATCATTTTAACCAATGAATTTCCATACACCATACTTGAGCCAGAACCACCAGCTACATTCAAGATGGTTGTAATCCTGTTGCACAATAGGGCAACAAGTTCCCTTCCCTGTTTTCAAGTGGAGTCAACTATGTCCCCCAGTGGTGTAAACGGATATAGATAAGCTTTCTCGGAAGTTTTGTACTAACATTTATATAGGTCATGACACACAACATTTGAGTCATTCTGGATAGGATCAAACAAAACCTGAACAATCTATTTTGTAGAATACATAGATTTCTTTTTGACCTATACCCCAGACAAAAGAACCTTAAAGAAATTGCATTTAGCTCTTTTAAACTATATCCCTTCATGCTGTTAAATTAACATGGTTTCTGAATTACTCTTGCCATTCCTACAGTGTCCATAAGGTTGTCATAAACTTTTTATTTGTACCATACTTCATACTTATTCAGACATTTTTCAGAAATAACTCACCAGCACCTGTGGCAGTATATCAGGAAATTAATGACAGAAGATACTTCATAGATATGAAATCCCACTTACAGATAGTGAAACCTTCCCAGATGCAATGTAATTATCTGGCCCTGCCAGTTAATTTCAGAGTGTAGAGACCATGGATGAAGTGGTGCCATGAATCATGTATTATTTTGGCTTGCACATGTGTGGTTTGTGTTTGCAAGAGAAAGCTTGTGTGTTCAGTCTCTCCCAGTGCTAGTCTCAACTATATTTGTCTTTCTGTAACAGTTGAGTGACAATATCTGGTTTCTTGGCTAACAAACTCAGATCCTGCCAAAAACATCAATCGACTCCAGATTTCTGCCCCTTTTTCCTCCTCATGTTCTGACATTTCTTTCTTGTACTGAATCCTGTAATGTCATGATGCACTTTCAAAAAATCCCCATTTCCACGCATTTGTTCTCTTGTGATTTGACAGGGTCTTGTTTAAATTTTTCACCACTTTGGTTTCCCGTTGGTGCAAATAACTTAATATTGAAATGGAAATTGGACATTTTAATAGGATTCCTAATCTCCTTCACACAAAATATATAATTGGATATTTGCCACGTAAAAGCTTGTCACCTGCAAATGCTCCGGTTGTCCACAAGGCAATACACACATTAAAGTCAAGCCATCTGCAAGCATGATTAACCTCAGACAATACCATCAGGTGGCAAAAATTTGCAAGCAGTTTGTCTTTGTAACATATGCAAACCCTATGGACACTTCAGTGTGTCTGGAAAGGTCAGCTTCAGAGTGTAAGTTAGATCATTCATCTTCCCTAGTATTTCAAATGTCAGGGCAAAGGGTGGCAAGTAAGTTAGCAATGTGGGCAAATAATCTCTACCAAACACATGAATATCAATGACCCTTGTTATCTTTGAACATCTACTTCATGTGCAAGGCAGATGACAGTGTCTGTGCGTGCACTGCAAGGAAAATACAACTGCAGGTGCATCGTCATTGATAGGTGCTCCTGTATGCATGTATGCCAAGAAAACACTGGCACAAAGGCTACAAATCTGAGTCTAAAAATATAAGGTCCTGAAGGAGTATTCACTGCACAACACCACCATTCTGGCTGTACTATGTGTGACCTTGAGCTGGTGTGAACTAGCTGCATGTCACCTGCAGCAACATTACATGTGCAGATACGCAGCAAACAGAAACACTTCCCCAGGGCTTGTCAGGGCTGACTGTTTGTGTACTCAGTGCGTGTGTGCCTGTAAAATGCACGATTTTACACATCAGTGTAAATGTGTATGCATGCATGCACAACACGGGGACTCAGTATTCCTCGACACAACCAAAACATGTATATTTCCCTGCGTGGACTTGCATACTCCCTGGCATCAGCCTAACCTAAGATACTTACAGTGTAATAACGCTGTCAGGGAAGATTTACATTAAACACTGGGTGGTGCCCACACGCTTTCACTTAAACATGAAGCGACAAAAGCCACATGAGTCACACTATGAAAGGTGTCTCTAAAATGTACAGAACGAACAATATGACATTTCATTTGCATTCTACTTCTGTATATTTGTTCATTTAATATGGGCGGAGCTAACACTGTTCAGCCATTAAACCAGAGCCATTAACAAAGTGGCTGTGACTGTAGTAAGTGGTGAATGGTGTAAGTCATGCATCTTGGGTGTGATGATAAATTGAGAAACACACCTGACATTATGCAGCTCAAGTTATAATCTAAACATAATGTCAACCCAGCAGCCACACTGGGCACCAGATTCCCACAGTCACCAATTGCTAAAAGCATGAGTAACCTGGTAAATTATCAGAGCAGGAAACATTATGGCTTCCATCAAAAGAAACCAGAGAAAATTTTGACAGAACTGATGCCAACAATAGAGTGACTACGCTGAAAGAGATTTACGTTCTACCTTCCTAATCCTAATGTGTTGACAAATCACCAGCAAGACAAACCATACATAAAATGTTTAGTGATGAACATGATTTCCACCTCATTAAACTGATTGATGGCTTGCAGAGGTATTTTTATCCTCACGTCATAAGTCTGAGGGCATTAGAGCTGGAATGAACATTCCGAAGCCTTCTTCCTATCAGTGTCTCAGGGTACAAATAATACTCTTGGGAACAACCATCCACTTATGAATATCGACAACACATTAATTGACTCAGAAAGGACAGGCAAAAACAATAAAGCTAGTAAGTGGTTCATATCTTATAACATACCAATTTCAGTCTGAGTCATACATAACCTATTGGAATAACATACAATATCTCATGATTTCAGTTATGAAGAGCCAGGACCCCTTCATGAGATAAATAATACAATTTCTGTGTAAACATAAAACTGAATATAGAATCAACAGTAGACTAACGCTTAGTCTCTGAATATATATAATTTTGATATTAACAAACAAGCCCAATTAAATTGAAAAGGAGCCCCAGGAAGACCAGAGATTCAGACTGAACGTGGAAATCTAGACTTGCTTTATTTATCGCTTTAGCACAGCAGATAGGGCTTGGCAGTAGGGGAAATAATGTGGTTCAGGAACTGTGAGACAGACTAAATCAACAGGTACTGGCTCAGCCAATCCATAACTAGTAGACCTCATTCTTTGTCATCAGCAAGAATAAAGTTATTATCACAGTTCATCTTCTCACGGGGACTAGCTAGTTTAAATGCTGCTTTGAACAGTATTTCAGTCTCTCTCTTTACATGGCAGAAACGACAGAGTGCTAGCCTGAGACTTTATCCCAGAAACATAGTCCAGAAGAATCTGGTACCGAATGCTCAATCAGTGAATTCCAGCACTTCCACACAAAGGCTACACCTTGAAACTGTCAATGAAAGTCATCAATGTAGAATAGTGAATAAAACTGATGAAAGAGTGTGTACCTTAGTAGTATGGTTGTATGACTGTATGACTGCTGTGTACCACTGGGTGGTACCTTCAGCTCGGTACACTTCTACTCGGTAGCCGACAAGAACAGTGGGTGTGGTCAACAGAATGCGCTGCCCATCCTGATAGTCCACCCAACTCTTGACAGCCTTCTGTACATCACCATCACCATACTGTAGTGCAAGCTCTTTTTTACTTTCCTCTCCCTCCTGAAAATAAACAAAATTAGAGTTCAGTGAAATGTTTTCGCAAATATACCCAACATCAACACTTGAAAGAATCTATGAACTGCATAGAATCAGCATGCTTAAAAAATATGAATACACTGTGTGCAAACACTTGTTATCTAGTTGAATTTTCATGCCAAATTTATTTTTAACTCCAGAGCTTATCAAGTTCAACCAAATGTTAAAAAATGGCTTGTGGTAAAGCTCTCCTGCAACTGTTTTTCACTTTCAAACTGAAAATGCTTGTCAAAACGACTTAACTGATAAAATGAGGCTTTGAAGCTTTCAATAACTGTCAGTACATTTCACTCTAACATATAAGCTTGTAATAAGCAAATGTCCCAAACTTGTATCTTCTTTCCAAACCAAAATATCAGCAGTTTTGTGTCCATAAATACAGTAAGCTCAAGATGGTTTTCAAACATACACATCATTCTTCCAGTGGAAAGGTACAATGATGAGCTGAAAAGGTCAGTAATTACAAATCCCTAGTGCTGGAGCATAAACCAGTGTCAACCGCAACAGACAGGTTTAGTACAGGAGTCCTTGACACAAATATAGCACTGTTTCAAATGGAGGACAAAATGGCCAATATATATTAGGCTTACTGTAGATGCCTGTTATTCTGATAAAATATCAGCAATGCAAGGCATGAACTAATCCAAACCCAACACATGGAAGCCCTGATAAAGGCCACTTCATGACAGGATTAGAGTGAACAAAGTGGAACAATGACTAGTCATGTTGCAACGCAATCGAGAGCATGGAGGAAAAATGCATGTAATCAAATTCTCATTTCTCACTTTTTCCCCCTGGTTGTTATTGTGCAAAATTAATATTTTCTAAATAGGATTCAAGACATGCGGGAATTCAATTATGTCACGACTAAACAGAGCACCATGAACATGGAAAATGCTCTATTCATCCAATGATCTAATCGGAGAATTCCGAGTGCTAATCGTGAATGAATCACTATTGGAGACACACATCTGAATCATTCCATATTTAAACAGGGGCTCATCCTTGCGATGTAATTGACACAACGTGATAAATCACATTTACTCACATTCAAACCAATGACACTAAAGACAGATGACACAAAGAATTGTCTCCAAATGTTTTGAAGAAATGTGGCACCACATTACACATTCATCGTCCTTGTTATGTTGGAAATCCTTTGAACAATGTCTTTTTACAAGGTGATAACACAAAAAGAAATAGTTTAATACATCAAGTCATGATGTTACCCTAAAGCCATCATTAAACAAATGTTTCAAAAACTATTAACAAAACATAACAAAAACCAACTAAACATACAATAATCCTTGAAGTATTTCTCAACATATGCCATTCAAACTTACATGCCAAATAAATCTGAGGTTTAGTTTTAAAAACTTCTAAAATGTTTTTATTTATAAGCATTCTACAAAAAGTAGAATGGTCTGTTAATTATTTATTAATTTTTAAATGTTCTATCTATGCCATGCATCTACAGAAAATTCCAGTTCCTTTAACACCACAGAGAATATGTATCAAGTTCCATAAGTACTTGTCCAACAGAAATTCTTGCATTCAGATTTCTCAACACATCAGTGACCAAACTCTTCTCAAAGGCAACAATCTTGTGAAATGATGCGAAGGCATCTTGTAAACACTGTCATTGAAGTACTTACTTCTAGTCCAGAATGTATCAACACCTGATCAACAGTTACATCACAGTAAGGAGCTGCTTATAATCCATAGAGCAGACACACCTCCTCTACAATTGTTGTGGCAGCAGCTACCGTGTGGTCTTGCTGGCCCTCACTTGACCCTGGTGTGAGAGACTGGCCTGACAGCATCAGCAGCAGGGCCCAGTGGACACTAGCCACTGATAACCCAATCAGGTGTTAAGGGCATACCAACACTGATGGCTGTTGTTACACACACACTGCCAGAACAAACACAGGCCGCAGGGTAGGAGGGGGCAGCTCCGAGGGCACATGGTGTACAGCTCTACCAGGCATGACTCACTCAGATCACACTTCATATCGAAATCATAACAGAATTATTCCATACAAATATATACTCTGGATTATTTTCATTTTGCTTACTAACATTATCCACTGACTAATGGGAGAAATCAAAGCTGTTCAGTGCCAACATGCTGATGTTGTCCAAATGGGTTTAACAATGAACATAAAGCATTTTCTGGGTTTCATCTTCTTTTTTAGTGCTTGGTACAACGTTTCAGGGCTTGTTCTGGCTCCATCATCAGGTAGAACTAAAGAACAGTAACTGTTAACTATGCCCGTGACGTCACAATGCTTAATGTTTTGATTCATAATTTACGAACATTATGGTTAACGTAATGTTGAAGAAAGGCCCAAAGTAGGCATTAAGCATTCAACTCTTGAAGAAACCAAGGCCTGCAAGGCCATCAAGTTAGCCCTAATGTGGTGTGACTTGTGATTTCACAGCCTGTCACGAATATGCATGTATATCCATCAGTCCAAAACAACTCCACAACTAAAACTTGTCCGTCATGTCTGAGTAATACATCATCTGTAAGAGCCAGACTTCCTCAACATTTCTTTCTAAAGCTTTTATTAGTTTTCTCTTACTAGAACAGTCCATCTATAAATAGCAATGATCCCAATTTACGGGGACACCTTTGGCCATTGACGCCTTTAAGTTTTGACTTTATAGAATAGATATAGATATGACCACTGGTCAGATAGTCAGTAACCAGAGGGACTAGTTATTTTCCCTCCAAATGAAATGTATTTGATATAAACCATTTGTTTGAAATGAACTTAAGATTGAGCATGTCCCATGGTATCTATACTTGCCAAAGTACCTCAATCTCATTTGAAAGACACCTTGACTTCATTTTGAACACTGAACAGTAAGCTTCCATCTATCTATCTACCTACCTACCTACCTACCTATCTATGGAAACCATTGCTTGAGTATAAAGAGTGACAAGTCAGATCCCATAAGTTCACAGTTCATAAACAGTATCCCTCAAACTCCCACTAGCAAAACTCTAACAGTTCCAACAAGCACCATATGGATTGCCTGATATTATCTGTGTCTAATGATAGCCAGTGTCCTCCTGTTATTGTTCCCTAACCTTGCTTCTAGGACATACAACACTGGTGGACTTTGTTATTGTAACACCACACCATAAACAGGGGGGAACAGCTCCATGCTTCACTGATAAGGTAATCAATCAAGGCGATCCTAGGCGGCTGTTGGGCTGACAAGGAGGGTGTCAAGACAACATTTAGTATTCTTGTTCATTTGCATATCCAATCTCAACTATCTTCACACATCTCCTCAGACAATTTTTCAAGGACATTTATAACTCTTTCCACACTCCTATTTATCATTTGAAACCATTTCCAATGTATTATCTCATTATTATTAATAATTTTGACAATAAACATTTAATGACATGACATGATCTGTCCTCTATTATCAGCAACAGCATAGGAATACACAGCATTCTAATTACATATGGTCTGAAACAACCACACCAGTGTCCAAAATTAATCCTGAAGTAAATGAACAGATCATTAATACCTAATGACCTAATAATTAATTATGCGATGGAATTTGGCAACTACTTTGGTGCAATTCTGAAAACTGTTACCTTCTTCAGAAATCAATGGTGGTGCATCTACTATATCACGACTAATCTTCATGACCGAGTTCAAACTTCAGCAGTCCATGCTCAATGTCAGACTTACCAGCTGGCAAAATCCATAGCATTTAGGTATACAACATATCACTGCACAATATAATCCTGTACAAAATGCTAGATGACTAAAATCGTTACAATACTGTGATATTCACAGCACTCCCATTTTGACTCAATGAATATCAATGTGTAATTAACTACAAACTTCTGTATTCAATGGGCCTACTGCTGCTGTGACATGAATAGATTTACTTGGGAATTCCATGCCAGCAGCTAATTTCCATAACATACTACTAATCAGGCACATTTGTATATGAGGAAAAATTGAAATGGCTAGTACCTGTGTGAGGACGTCAGCAACGCTACAAGGACTGGAGCTTTATCTACACGTGGTGTAGTACGTGGAAGCCTGGTCATACCAGTCACCCGGCATACCGCTTATCTTATCACACAAGTCCAATATCTTTACATATCTAGACTAGAGTTCAAGAATATTCTTAAGTGTTTACTCATACTAGAAGGGTAAATAACAGATAAAAAAAATTCTGGTCCCTTTTAAAAAATACACACACACACACACACACACACACACACCCCTTTTGCCTTGGATAAAGACATCAAGACAGGCATTGAAACCAAATTTCAGAAATGTTCCTACATTCCTGTGCAAGAGACACTATGCCCCTGAAATACCATCATCACATATGATGATTTTCTAAAATCTTCCTGTACATGTAAAACATGACCCCAAATTCCAATGATATAGGCCTCATATATGAATTCTCGATTCGCTCATACTAAATGTGTGAACTGTTGTTCAGTCCCAAAGGACAACCCATGGCATTAATTCTTCTCAAGTGTGAAGCTGACTTTGACATCCTGTTGTGCTGCAGCTAAAGTATACCAAAAATCTCCCTAAATCATTCAGATATAGACAGGTCATTTGGGACTAGCACTTACTATAACTGAACAAGAAAGAAACCAACTGGCCTGTATTTGAAGTTCCACATAAAGCAACATACAGATCCATACAGGTTTTCCACTTTCTACAACTAAATACACAAGAACATTCTCATACTCTCATGGGAATGTGTCAAACTGTGAATAAAAATCAGTTGTGAAAGCAGCAGCGCTGAAATAACAGATTCTCCTTAGAGGCTGCATGACCTTGGGATGAACTTCATTTGTCATTTGTTGTGGATGTAGAGTTGTGATTACCAAGTCTGTCCAGCTCACAACCTCAGACCTGCCACATAAATCACCCTCACTGGCCAGACATAATGTTGTGTCGAGACAGGGCATTATGCATAAGGTACTATGGATGTCATTAATCTGACCACCACTGGGATATATAACTGCAAATGGAATTTTTACTTCAGGGAATATCTTTCAGTGGATATTCTTCATGTAAAAATTCCATGGCATCGTTGGTGTGTCACTACATGTCTGCCCAGTTGTTCATTTGTATTCATGGGAATGCTGCCTGGGATTCAAGATCAGAACCAACAGACACATTAGGACATAATCTCTGTGCACTGAAGTCGTTGTCTACTGGATACGAATGAGTTGTCTGCATCAGCCTCTTTTACCAAGTCTCAGTTTTGAAACACCATTAACAAAAACTGTCAACATCAAAACCACCTTTGCTGGTAATGAAAGCTTTAATGGTTTTTTTATTCATTTTCTCACAAGATATTACACACAAAGGCAGGAAGACTGATATACTTCATACTAGATGATGAAATGAAATAAAGAGTCAAGGGTCCTTGTCACAGTCATAAATATTTTTCATGGAAAGACAGATTTCCACTGATTAAACCATGATAACAGTGAGACTCAACGACTCTCATGACACACATCCCTCCATACAACCCCAATCAATATACTTACATTTCAGTCAAACTCTTTAGGCTGGAGGGTAATTCTAAACAAGGCATCCTCCATCCAACAAAAATGTCAGCATACAAAACACTGGAAATGGTATTCTAACTTAGCCACAACACAACAAGCTAGCACAGGACAGAAAGACAATTTTAGACCAAATGAATATGGCAAAGACTCTTTGCTAGCCTACAATCTAACAGATAGACACCTGCTCAAGGCAGGAAGGTACTGACAGCAACTGTTCATTATGAGCATCTGTCTGTCAGTACACCGTGAGGAAACATCATAATCCTAGATGTTCACTTTAAAAAAAAGCTCAAAAAACCTCCCTGAGAACCAGGCAGGTAGGTCTATGACCAAACTTCTAGGCAGAAAGCAGCTGCCCCCATCAGTTATGTGGAGCAGGCAGACAAGCAACATGTGTTACTATTTCTACACTGATTACTCGCCTCCAGCAACTTCTAGTGTTAGGCAAGAAGACATGAGTGTCTGGCAGACTGCCAACTGGAACTGACGAGTGACGTCAATGCAATTACTTGAGTTACATCACGATTCCTCAATTCCATCTTTCATGTAACCTTAAACAGTATCTTGTAACACATGCATCATTCACAATGTCTGTACACACTCTCCCCATCACTGGTACCCCTGAGTACCACTGGGAGGTGTGTAAACAATACCACCCAATGTTCAACTCAATTCCCACGTAGATTTTGACTTTGGGCGTACTACCACATATGAATAATGCATGGCACATTAATTTTGGCACTTAAGAACGCCTTCAAACATTTTTTCACCCAGTTTTCATAACATATAAAATGTGAATTATTACTTCCATGTATCAATGACAAGGCATCTGTCTGTGAATTATGTGACGCTTGATAGTCCACGACACTGTCATGTCAAACAGCGACACAACATTTCTTTTCAGTTTTAGCACTGGCTTTATCAGTCTCCACCTTTTCAAACATGTACAACGGCACAATGAATAGAATCTGCCCGTCATGTTTCATGTTACAAGTTCACAGGTGATGTTGATCATGTTTGTCCTCACAATGAACACTGGAAGTATTGTTCAAACTTACAACCACCTTGAACATTAGTGCGGTCATGTGTTGCCCGTCTACCTATATGTAAATCATAACAAAAGTAGGACATTGGGTGAACAAAGTTCAACATTTATTCAAAAAATAATTACAGTTAAATGTCAGGGAATTACAGTAATACCCATAATTGCTTTATCAAAACCATCTTTCCTTGAGTGATTATTTCCCTTCCTAAAGGCCAGTCATCTAATATTCCTCCCTTGAAGTTTGAGACAGGTTTTACACATTGTGGCTCATTGTCACCAAAAGTTAATTTGCAATGGATATTGCTACTACATTACAGCACGTTTTCCTACTCATTCTCCCGAGAATTATCTCATCCTTTCAAGCAAGCTAATTAAATTTGGTGAAAATGCTGCTTCATCAAAAATCCCTTTTTTGTATGACAAGTTGATGAACGACAGGACACAAGAAAGTGAAAACACAAAGCAATGCCTTGCTTGAGAAGCTAATGTGAGAAAAATTCAATGAGTTGTATGACCCAATGAAACTTTTGGAGCAAATTGTCAGATGAGTCACAGTAGAGAATGTCGAGGGCTGCCAACAACTTCAGACAATGAGGTCCTGGGTTTCTATGAAATATGGTGGCAAGTTCATGACACTTCTAGCATGACAGTAGGCGACAGTATTATGACTGGGCACCACCACAATTTACTGCCCATTATATACATAATTCCGAACCTAAAGTGGTTTGTGAAAGGCAACATTTCAACAGCCCACTGCAATTGAGGTTAACATAACATAAATCATTTCCACTACCCTAAACATTCAAAAGTGAGGACATAACTAAAGCACGCTTTAGTGACCAATCTGACCTTGTTTTGGATGAGAATGAATGATATAAATATATGTAGAAATAACCGTTATCATTTGTTCACAAGAGCAAATATTGTTTTATAGACCAAACCACAAGCAATACAATCTCTTGATCTATGTTCGTAGGATTTATATAACGTCCTATGGCAAATATATAGACAGACACCAGACACACATCTATCATCTTCAAAGACAAAACGCATCCAATAACATTACAAGGGCCTATTGATCTTAACATAAAGCAAAGCAAGTGGGTATGTATTTTTCTTCCAGGCTCTGAAAATAGATGCTACATTGAGGTTGAACCAGCTGGAGCCGACAGATACTGCAAGCTTGTTGGGGCTGGTTGGATGAAAAACTGGCCAAGCTATTCCCTGGTAAAATATTGATCTAGCCTGCGAGTTGATCCGTGCTGCCAGTGCAAGTCAATGGTGACCCAAGTACACAAGGTATTTCAAACAAGCCATATTGATCTCAATTGGGGAGTTCCACCTCTTCACAACACACCAATGTCGCAAGAAATTTGTTTATGTAAAATGATACATGCTGGCTTTGCCAATAATAATATGGTGTTGGTGAATTTATGTCCTCAGTAATATCAGGTTTAATTTGTAGTGTTAGTGAGCCATCTTTTACCCAGCGTGTCTCTGTGATCACACTGGATAAAACAGTATTGACTTCAAATTGATCTTCATTCCACAAACCAATGAATGCAATTTATAACATCAATTTCATGAAACATAATGTATGCGTATTTCATAAACAGTAAGGCAGTGGCAAAACCTTTCAGTCGTCTAAAACTATTTCCCATCAAAATTAGATCCAAAGCCAAGAAATGAAGACACAGTGTTTCCAGATTCAAACAACACAGAGATTAAGGCAACAAAACTATTTTCACAATCAATGTCCTTGAAACCACGGGTTCATCAACTCTGAATACCATCTAATTCAACTAGTCACCTTAAAGACATGACACTATTCCCTAGATATTCCACACAGGTACAACAGCCAACCAAGATGTATTAAAAATATATATGCAAACTTAAATGCCTATCAAAAGGAATTTACATTAAATCATCAAGAGAGCAAAAAGTGTGTTGGTCTTCCTTCCCACATACCAACAACAACTGCTGATGGACGCCAGCCTTGGACAAATGTTAGGTTTTAAGGAATCCTGGACAAGGATATTACACAGTACTGGGCCAGCGATCTAATAATGAAACATGTGACATCATTACAGCACCTGCTGAGATGTGTACAACACTGGCCACTGTCTGAAATGGCCTGTGGTTGACCTGTCATTGTGGTCAGATGTATGACCCACACATGACCTTGGGTCAAAGGTCAATGTGTGAAATGAAGGAATGCAGGTACATCCCTTTCCACACAACACCTAATTGTCCGGCCACAGGTCAAAACAGAAGGCCACCAACACTGCAAACAGAAGGGCACAATGACACTTAGATCCTAATGTCTCTATTAAAAGATATCTCCTTATTAGTTTTTATCAGTCAACATACCAACGAAATAAAAAATAATGACCATTCCATATAGTGCCGGAAGTATAGGTTGTTCCACCATGGTGTTATTTCTGCAATAGTTTTATAATGATGGTACCAGTAATGATGTATAAATGATATGCCTTGTTATATCCTATGCATGGATCAGCTGTTTGAGCCCAGAAATTTGTGGAGGTATTTGTACTACATTACCATCTACCAACCACAATCCTAGGTTCCATCTGGATTATTGTAGTATCAAATTATATATAATGAATGTTTGTCATGTAATACTCTTTGTACAACATCTCCACTGTTTGTACCATACCATTGTGAATATCGTTAGGATGAGAAAGCCACAATAACTCAGTGCGCCTGGTGGAGTTGTATATTCCCCAGAGAGTTGAGATTGATAATGCGATGTGCCGTTGAGATTGAGATCCAATGATCGAGGGGAAAAATCCCAGTGCCTTGAGCATGCACTAGTGCGTGGATATGTGCGCTATATAAATATCCTATAATAATAATACACTTGTACAATAAATTATCTTTTTTACTGTAAATTATCTAATCTAAATTGTCTAACCTGATTTGATGACAATGAAATTTGAATGTGATTTCACATATACTAACGCTTTCTCATAAAGTTGTTTCAGTCTATTACATGATTGCCCTGTCGTCAGTATGTGACAAAGGGAAAAGCCCTCTGCAGAATATTCCCTGACATACATACAATACATAAAGTGTTTATAACTGATTGTGTTTCATGTTGACTCACTAGCGGGAGACGTGTTTATGTAGATTGGAGATTCAGCCCTGACCTTCAGCGTGGATCGGTGACGCAGTAAAACAGGTGTAACATACCAGCACATATATATAGTCCTCTTCAATTACATCTTTCATTCCACGTACCTGTGTGGCATTATTTGTTCAAGCACACAATTCCCCAGCATAGTACTTGTAATAGCAACTCATCCACATCAAAATTAATCTCAATTGAAAGTGGAACCATGCTGTTCACACATCAAATGTTGGACTTAAACTAAATACTTATTTGTGTGTGGTAGATGGTCCAAAAACCACATGTGTTAGGGAAAATCTAATAAAACAAAGATGTACCTTTGATAGAGATAACTAAAATATTTCAGACAAGTTTCAGCTACTTACTGCAAGTATCAGTAAAGAGCAGAGAGTTCTGATCAGTAATTTTCTTCAACAGTGAATAATCATCATCGAAACTGTTCTAAAGATTATTTGTTTAAAATTAGACAATAATTTGAGAAGAAGTCTCGTCAGTTTTTTTGTCCAATTTGCCTCTGAAAAATCACTCTTTGTGTGTCAAGGAACCCCTAAAAGTTGTTGATAGTCAATAATCTATACTCTATGACAAACGGCAACATGGTTGATAGAAAACATTATGCCTCGAAGCTTAATGTATTTAAACTATATAATTAACACAGGTGTATATGCATTTGATTGATGATCAGGAAACATGACTTACCTGGTAAAAAGAATACTCCTTCTCTTCCACAAAGCCCACTGATCTATCAAGGAGATACTCAACAGGTTTCTTTCTCCCTGACGTCAGTCCAACTTTGTCTACGTACGATTTGTAACACTGTAAATAGACAAAACACTTCATTAAGGATTAAATCAAAACTGCATGTTTTGTAAAATTTGTTTTCAAATGGTAAAATAACATATGCTAACATAAAGCTAAACCTTATTTTCACTTGTACAAATCTAGTAACTGTATTTTGGTCTTGCCGTCCAAACACAAGTTGAATATGTAATGTAGCACATCAAATTATTTGGAACAGGCATCAGTACTAACCAATCTGGTTAACTCGGCATAAAAAATGCCAATTTGCTTTTTCCATTTGATAAATGTGAGTGTATCACAGTTGTAATGATAAAATCAGAAAATTAAACCCTCAATGAATAAATGTGTAACTCTTAACCAACAAATGTACGAAACAATGCTGAGCTGACATGAAATAAAACAACTATTCAGTTTCAAATTTCTCATCACAGTACTCTCTAGAGAGGAAAACACTTGAACATATTTTCAACCATTCATTTTCCTGTCACATTATTTGGACACCATGTATTGAAAGATTACTTCAACAGTTCTCAGTCATAAAGGATGTTTACATTTTAATAAATAGTTGACAGAGACCTCCCAAACAACAATGCTGGCAAGATAAGAACTAAAGAAGTGTCTCCCGTGAGCTGGATAGATTGAACTGAACGTTTGCCAACTCCACCCAACCTATAATAACCTGAAATCGTGTAGTGGTTGGAAGTAGTGAGCTAGCGGGCAGGTCATGACAACAATAGCAACTCAGTCCTCCTAATCGTGCTCAGAGCTCACTCAGTGGTGAGTATATCAACTTCTCCCATAGGTAGACAGGTAGCCTTGCACGCCTGATAACGTTCGTTCCTGAGCAAGAACACTCTGCAATGGCCCAAATAACCTGCTGGCCCTTCTCTGTCTCCAGATGGAGAATTGACATTCTATTCCCTCTTTGTGAAATGCACACAAAATCCTAACAAATATTTACTATGGGCATTATTTGCCTCCAGCTTGCTCTATCCTACACCAATAGAATTTAGCTAAATAGGACTGATTGTAATGGGAGGAAGCCAGAAAGCTTCATACACGAGGTAGACATTTTGGAGGTGTAAGAAAAGAATAACACATTGTGAGGTGGTACAATGACGACTTACAAGCCTGTCCCAACCTGAGGAAATCTTAAACCTATCAAAAATAAAATATCAGCTCAGTTTACTACTATATAAGGACATCATGTCTAAATGAAATACATCACTGAGATCATTCTGACATTTAATGGCTGATGCAATGTTACCTCATTCAGCAAAGAAATCCCATATGAATTCATATGCATTATTCTTGCACATTTCTGCCACAAAAAGGCAAATTCATTATGTCTATCGTAGGAAGATACACTACAAAGTCTACAGTTACTAGAGAAACCAGTGCCCAGGGGGTGAAATGACACTCACTCAAGGCTTGGAGACATCAAACCTGTCTTCCACATAGCAATGTTTGTCACATAACCTCAAGTTGGCCCAACTATGAAAAGGGTATCTGACATTTGACCATACTAAAACACTCAAATTTTTACACAATAAATCAGCCAAAAACAAACACGAAACTCAACACCACAATTTCTAAAGCCTTATACAAATTGAAAACAGTCAGAATATTTGAATTTGTATTAACTGGTTCAAATTACACTAATTCCATCCGTCAGCTTAGCTTTCACTTTATTACATTTTGAAATCAATCATCTTTCATGGACATATTTTGCACTTAACACCTTTTCTCGGTCAGTAATGAACAGGCAGTTTGTATCAGTAGCACTTGATAAGATAACCCTGACAATATTGTTCAAAGTCCACAAGCCCATATGCCACCTGAATTCAATTTCCCATTGACTGTACAGGTAGGTGCAGCTTGGAATTGATTGACCAAGTTTGTTAGCTACGAATATTGACAGAAAACTTGTATATCTCTGCAATGTACAGCACAAAAGAGGGTTGACAGAATGATCCATAACCTGTTGGAACAGGGAAGCCAAATGACACTACACATTGAAGACATGCCTGGCCCCATTCCAAATAAACCCTAGAAATAACAGACTTTCTGGTATCGGGCTTCAATCCATTCCCGCTCAATGGTCCGTCACTGTGTGCCCATGGGCTTCCATTAGCTTGTGGCATTATGTACACATACACAATGAAGGCTATAATTATATATTGATCTCGAGTTGCCTAGGCTGTCCCTTCTGACATACAGCTTGCATGTGACCGCTCCATTAGGCAAGCAAGTCTGCTTTAGAAATGCATTGTGTTGGTCAGGACACAAGCTTTAAAAGCATACATTTTCATCAGAGCTGAAAGCATGATTGTTGATAACACATTCCTCTACAACCGTTACTGCACAAAAACTCCATTATAAGGTAAATTCACAACAGTAAATGAAATTGTATGAGGAAAAATTCCTTTGATTGGATCCTTTTAGGGATCATTTAAAACGAGGCAATCATTTGTGATTAATATGGTGGTCTATGCATCAACACTTAAAACACTGAAAACAGAGTATTGCTGTTTCCTGGTGTTGAATAATCATTCGCATCTACCATGTATTCTGAAGCATTTCATTCATTTCAATCCCTATATTAAATAGATTAGTGAAATTAAATACAATCTCAAACCTCCACTTGGCACTAAACTCTTCTTTGAAAACAACTGAAATCAATATAATTATGAAAGTAAAGATTTACAATTAGTCGGGAAATTCCAAGTTTTCACATCCTAAGGCTAACTACCGTTTGTTGGTGTATTTTCTTATTTGTACAATTCATAGTGAATGAAGCTGATAATTTGGTCTGTCTGAACACCCTGTGTCCTGTAACTGGCAAAAGTTGATATCAATGAAACATTTTCTTAACAGTGTTGACTCAAATCTAACCTTTTCTGACATTTAAAATAATCAGTTTTCTTTTAATTGCAACCACAGACATTGTAATGTTTCAAAGCGACATATCAACTGTGAAAAATTTGACAAAATCAATTTATTTCTAAGTGATCATCTAAATTATGCAGCTTATGCCCACTGGACCACTCTGAATCATCACCTGCCTGAACAGGTTCATCAAAACCACACAGCCTCCACGAACGATGCAGGCCTTTCCTTAACTAGAAACCAGCATAAAATTAACAAAATGTATGTATACTTCGTGGACACAGAAAAATATGTGAATGTCAAACAGAATTTCAACTATGAATTTGAACAGTAATTAATAAACCAAACCATATTCTGAATAGGATCATATATCAGTAATATATGAATACCAAAACACAGCCAGCAGCTAGCAAGACAACACACACATACATAAGCATACACCGATCCCACGTTGCATGAATATTTTCAGCTACCAGGTAGGCAGCAATAGTAGCGGCAACTTGCTGGCTGCACGCTGGCCAAGCCACATAGAAGACAGAAAACAGCTGGGTCTGACAGACGGAACTACTTTTAGTGAAAAACAAGCAAAGCTGCTTTGAGACGGCCCCTTGAAAGCTGATAATGCCAAGGTTCAGAACACAGCTATCCATCAGGACTGGCGCTTGAAAGGTTCAATCTCAGGGGCCAACCAACCCCTGGCCTAGTTTGCCATCTTGATGCATGCTAAGTAACACAAACAGTAAGCTGAGGAAAGGCAGTTACTCAAAGCAATTTCACCCAACTTGTTTATAACAACTGGTCACAGCAGTCTGGGCCTGACAAGTCTCGCTATTCTATTCCAGCCAATGAAGTTCTAGGTGTGTCCGAGAAGACACGATTAGATAATGCTCCTTGAATGCATGTATTTTTTATGTCTTTGCGAGCAGTGTTTATTATTGATTCCAGCCCAATTAGACACAGAAGCTCTCCCCAAATAATTCATGTAGTCCCATGTCACTCAAGCAGAAGAATTGGCATTGCGAAAAAAGAATCAGAAATTTACCCACATAATTGAAAGAATATCATGCAACGGAAAAGCAATTCTGCTTAGAGTCACACCTCATCAGAATTTGTTTCCCAGTTACAGATTAACTGTGTGTGTTTCTTGTTCACTTTCAGTTTGAACAACCACTGATTTTCAAAGGTGTCTGAATGCCTGTTTTTACAAGAGTTACATAAACATTCATGTCTTAAACAAAAAATGTATTGAATTAAACATTCAAATTCCACAGTTACTTCTTAATGTCATGAATTACCAATATTCGTGTAAGACTTCTAAAAACAACAACTTATTTTGTACTACATTAATTATATTTTCATAGTATTCTTACAAAAAAACATTATCAATCAAGAAAATGGATCCTTCAGATGTGCCCTTTTCCTGGTAATTTTCTAATTCCAAAATACAACCTCGAACAATTTTTCAACGTATTCCTGGTGAATTAATGTCACGAAAGTTTACACATACATCAACTTAATCATGTAATAAAGCCTTATCTATAGAAACTATTTCTTGTGAATGAAATATTATCTGAAAACAAATTATGCATGGACATTCTGCATATTCTAATGACAACTTTTACTGTGATGAATTAAAGTCCAAAATCTTATCTTTGATCACAGAATATCACTTCTGTTTACCACACTGAGTTAACACATAATAACATCCATGATATATAATTGACATGGGGAAAATAACTCACAGAAAAATGTTATATTTACCGGCACCAAAAATCATGTCTCTGATGCCATATTTTCAGATGAATAGAGTGTCACTATATCACCAAGACAATGAGTTCACAGCTATAGTGATAAAATGACATTCGCTTCCTCTGCCATCTCAACTGGGCATGACCAGGTATGATAATGAAATATTGAATTAACAGATGTAACACTAGTAGACCAGTGGCCGCTCTCTGTTTGGTCATCAATAACCACCGGCACTGTGAACACTAGCCCCAGTGCTCCTCTCCCTTCTGCCCTTCCAAACAAATCAGTACAAGAATAAAGGGGCCTTAGGAGAGAGTTATTAGCAGCGAATCAATATCGCAAGTTCTATGGTGAGTTGCAGAAAGGTTACAATCAATACAGCTTGAATGGGCTGGGCTCCACTCCAATGAGATGTCTCGGTCACAGGAAATAGAAGACTGTCCCAGCCTTGATTAGCTAATGCGGTTTTTACACCAGCTCACCATACATTACCTTTTTAATGATTTGGAGTGAAAGTTTCTATTAAAAAACAATACAAAAGACAACTGCCGTTTGTCGGAAAAACAACTTTGTTTCTGATGCTGTTTTTTTTGTTTTGCTTTTGATAAATTGTTTTCAATCTAGACAGATTACTTTTGTCTTAAAACTGATGCTAATGACACCTGCGTAATGATAGATACTCAAGGGATCAAAAGGTCTAAGATGAAATAAAAGCTCAAAATATAGTTACAACACCCACTTTGAAAACAGTTAATCACTACTGGCAATTAACATGAAATAACTACATTGACATCAAAACTAATAACATCGAGTGAGTATGCAAAGTACAGAACTTTTATTGTTCAATAAAAGTTTTCCATATTTAGGAGAAACATATGGTCAGGTATTTCTGAAAAAATCCCTTCAAAACCGTATTGAATTTGAGATTGAAAAATTCCATAAATTCTTTCTGCTGTTAATTATTGGAAAGCAAAATAATGAACAAATTACAACAAACAAAAACAGAACTTCTGTCGCGTTTTTGTAAACACTTTTGTTTTACACTTCAGAACAAAATATAATGTAAATGAAATGCTAAAACTGATAAATTCAGCAAGAAGACATTTCATTTAAAATAAATTTAGGTTTGTCTCAATGTGACAGATTTCATCATTTTTGCCACAGAAAACAAATCTGCTACATCACAAATCTTCTTCATTACCACCTAAAACAGCAAGCTTTACGACCAATTAGGTAACACTGACTAACCAAAGATGTCAGTCAGCTTAAACATTTTCCGAAAAAGTTTTCACCGGTGCGTGCATGTGCATATACACTAGTAATGGCTTGCCTACCTGGACGGTTGAACGCATCCGTCATCAGATACAACAGCTGATAGAATACGGGCAAATCTAAAACTTACCAAAGCTGGCCAGGTGACTTGATTACGAGGCTTTCCTGGATCCTGCCGCTCTGCCCAAACAAGAGTATGCTCAACCAAAAACACTTGAAAAACCTCGTGTACTTTAATCCACTCCCGCTTTTGCCAGTCACGGTCATCAAATTCCACCAGAACCTGCAAAAGTTATAAGGATCAATTGACAAAAGTGTTGAGAGTAAAGGGGAGCAGGCTATGAAATTCCAGGATCGATCTATCGGCAAAAACAGATGATGTAAAGTTGTTTGTTCACCGACACTAGATAATGTTCCAGACTGTAGCCATCAGCGAACTGAAGTCAGCCAGCTAGCAAGCCTCAACGGTGAAGCAAGGTGAAGGTCGTGCTAATAATAGCTTCCCACAGGAAGAAAGTGCCTGCTAGGCAACTGGAAGAGTGAGAGAGGGATGGGATGACTGCCTGGGAACATGACACCACTACATTAGTGAGAAACCTGTGGTAGACATGATAACTCATAGCCTGTTATTACCTAGGCTACTCTTCCAACATAATCAATCAACATCACGCCTGTACAGAATATTAACACAACAATGCTTTGGGGGTGTTTAGCATTGTAATTGTATTGTACAAGCTAAATGGGATTACCTAAACAGAATTAATATAATAGATTTGAAAACAAACCTTATTCAAATTTAAAGTATCAAAGACAGTTATATTACATGATTTCTTGTAAACAGTAACGTTGTTATATCCTATATAGTGCAATGATTTTCGATCCATGAGAAGGTAGCTGATTAATTGTTTAAAATTGTGTGCACTGTATTCACAAGTTATGAATCTCCGAGATCAACAAAATTAACAGACAGCCAACGAAATAAATCTACTTTCACTTATCAAAAGCAATCATTTTGATGGGTTTGTTCAGGGTATAAACTAAATAAACTTGTGCCTTATTTCACTTTCTAACAGCTATTAGCATAATTATCAGATTCAAATTATGAATAAAATACTTGAAAGTCAAGGGAAGAGAGATAACATGTAAATAGGAACTTAACAAAATTTATATATGTCTCTTTCTGTGACCTGTTTTCCTGATCCTCAGTAGCTAGTTGACTTGGTGAACAGGCCTTGTCTGGCTCAAGGGAGGTAACTCTTGTCAACTATTGACCCTGATTGAAATCTTGTTTATCATCATCTATGGCATGGCTCTGTTAATCAAGTTCATGTTTACTAAACTGAAAGTTTCATACAAAAGATGATTTTAAAATACAAGCTTCTTGAATTTGTTGCCAAAGCTAAAGTTATTCAGATACAAATGACTACTAATACAATGGTTTGTGTCAACACAAATATATATCTCAAGTCAAAATATACAGATTTTACAAAACAAATATAAACACACACACCAAAAACTGTGACATGTACATAGAAATAATTCATTTTGGTATTTTGTACAAGAAATATTCAAGACACGCCATTCACTATCAAGAACTTGATCTTCATTGTGAAATAAAAGGATATAGTAACCTGCCTGGACATATCAGTAACAGCTCAACATCTCCCTTGGAACATAACCAAATACAACAAACACACCAAAACACAGGAGAGAAATCAATGTAGACTTGGTTCATAAGGCTGACGTATAAAGATTTTTATGCAAAAATGATATTTCCCCAAATGAGTTCCTTTTGTTGATGGCGTCAGAGGACTTTTCTAGGTCTATTCATCTATCAATATACTTCTACCTCGTTTCAAGGAGGTGATCGATAAGTCTGAGCAGAACCAGTTTTCATCCATTTATTGATTAAGATGGATCAGACAGAGCTACACAACCACTGCTTATTTTGGAAGCAAGGAAAGTGGAGAGTTTCTGAACCAGCAGGCTGATGCAGGGAAGTTAATACTGTAAGGAAATTGCTGCAGCTATTTCTAAACAAAACCATACCAGTGATCAGTGTTTGGAGTCAGGTATGAAAGTAAAATGGCCCTCCTTATGATCCTAGTGTTGACCAAAACAGTTCTGTCATGAACTGCCTCAATCAAAGCAGNAATGAGTTCACAGCTATAGTGATAAAATGACATTCGCTTCCTCTGCCATCTCAACTGGGCATGACCAGGTATGATAATGAAATATTGAATTAACAGATGTAACACTAGTAGACCAGTGGCCGCTCTCTGTTTGGTCATCAATAACCACCGGCACTGTGAACACTAGCCCCAGTGCTCCTCTCCCTTCTGCCCTTCCAAACAAATCAGTACAAGAATAAAGGGGCCTTAGGAGAGAGTTATTAGCAGCGAATCAATATCGCAAGTTCTATGGTGAGTTGCAGAAAGGTTACAATCAATACAGCTTGAATGGGCTGGGCTCCACTCCAATGAGATGTCTCGGTCACAGGAAATAGAAGACTGTCCCAGCCTTGATTAGCTAATGCGGTTTTTACACCAGCTCACCATACATTACCTTTTTAATGATTTGGAGTGAAAGTTTCTATTAAAAAACAATACAAAAGACAACTGCCGTTTGTCGGAAAAACAACTTTGTTTCTGATGCTGTTTTTTTTGTTTTGCTTTTGATAAATTGTTTTCAATCTAGACAGATTACTTTTGTCTTAAAACTGATGCTAATGACACCTGCGTAATGATAGATACTCAAGGGATCAAAAGGTCTAAGATGAAATAAAAGCTCAAAATATAGTTACAACACCCACTTTGAAAACAGTTAATCACTACTGGCAATTAACATGAAATAACTACATTGACATCAAAACTAATAACATCGAGTGAGTATGCAAAGTACAGAACTTTTATTGTTCAATAAAAGTTTTCCATATTTAGGAGAAACATATGGTCAGGTATTTCTGAAAAAATCCCTTCAAAACCGTATTGAATTTGAGATTGAAAAATTCCATAAATTCTTTCTGCTGTTAATTATTGGAAAGCAAAATAATGAACAAATTACAACAAACAAAAACAGAACTTCTGTCGCGTTTTTGTAAACACTTTTGTTTTACACTTCAGAACAAAATATAATGTAAATGAAATGCTAAAACTGATAAATTCAGCAAGAAGACATTTCATTTAAAATAAATTTAGGTTTGTCTCAATGTGACAGATTTCATCATTTTTGCCACAGAAAACAAATCTGCTACATCACAAATCTTCTTCATTACCACCTAAAACAGCAAGCTTTACGACCAATTAGGTAACACTGACTAACCAAAGATGTCAGTCAGCTTAAACATTTTCCGAAAAAGTTTTCACCGGTGCGTGCATGTGCATATACACTAGTAATGGCTTGCCTACCTGGACGGTTGAACGCATCCGTCATCAGATACAACAGCTGATAGAATACGGGCAAATCTAAAACTTACCAAAGCTGGCCAGGTGACTTGATTACGAGGCTTTCCTGGATCCTGCCGCTCTGCCCAAACAAGAGTATGCTCAACCAAAAACACTTGAAAAACCTCGTGTACTTTAATCCACTCCCGCTTTTGCCAGTCACGGTCATCAAATTCCACCAGAACCTGCAAAAGTTATAAGGATCAATTGACAAAAGTGTTGAGAGTAAAGGGGAGCAGGCTATGAAATTCCAGGATCGATCTATCGGCAAAAACAGATGATGTAAAGTTGTTTGTTCACCGACACTAGATAATGTTCCAGACTGTAGCCATCAGCGAACTGAAGTCAGCCAGCTAGCAAGCCTCAACGGTGAAGCAAGGTGAAGGTCGTGCTAATAATAGCTTCCCACAGGAAGAAAGTGCCTGCTAGGCAACTGGAAGAGTGAGAGAGGGATGGGATGACTGCCTGGGAACATGACACCACTACATTAGTGAGAAACCTGTGGTAGACATGATAACTCATAGCCTGTTATTACCTAGGCTACTCTTCCAACATAATCAATCAACATCACGCCTGTACAGAATATTAACACAACAATGCTTTGGGGGTGTTTAGCATTGTAATTGTATTGTACAAGCTAAATGGGATTACCTAAACAGAATTAATATAATAGATTTGAAAACAAACCTTATTCAAATTTAAAGTATCAAAGACAGTTATATTACATGATTTCTTGTAAACAGTAACGTTGTTATATCCTATATAGTGCAATGATTTTCGATCCATGAGAAGGTAGCTGATTAATTGTTTAAAATTGTGTGCACTGTATTCACAAGTTATGAATCTCCGAGATCAACAAAATTAACAGACAGCCAACGAAATAAATCTACTTTCACTTATCAAAAGCAATCATTTTGATGGGTTTGTTCAGGGTATAAACTAAATAAACTTGTGCCTTATTTCACTTTCTAACAGCTATTAGCATAATTATCAGATTCAAATTATGAATAAAATACTTGAAAGTCAAGGGAAGAGAGATAACATGTAAATAGGAACTTAACAAAATTTATATATGTCTCTTTCTGTGACCTGTTTTCCTGATCCTCAGTAGCTAGTTGACTTGGTGAACAGGCCTTGTCTGGCTCAAGGGAGGTAACTCTTGTCAACTATTGACCCTGATTGAAATCTTGTTTATCATCATCTATGGCATGGCTCTGTTAATCAAGTTCATGTTTACTAAACTGAAAGTTTCATACAAAAGATGATTTTAAAATACAAGCTTCTTGAATTTGTTGCCAAAGCTAAAGTTATTCAGATACAAATGACTACTAATACAATGGTTTGTGTCAACACAAATATATATCTCAAGTCAAAATATACAGATTTTACAAAACAAATATAAACACACACACCAAAAACTGTGACATGTACATAGAAATAATTCATTTTGGTATTTTGTACAAGAAATATTCAAGACACGCCATTCACTATCAAGAACTTGATCTTCATTGTGAAATAAAAGGATATAGTAACCTGCCTGGACATATCAGTAACAGCTCAACATCTCCCTTGGAACATAACCAAATACAACAAACACACCAAAACACAGGAGAGAAATCAATGTAGACTTGGTTCATAAGGCTGACGTATAAAGATTTTTATGCAAAAATGATATTTCCCCAAATGAGTTCCTTTTGTTGATGGCGTCAGAGGACTTTTCTAGGTCTATTCATCTATCAATATACTTCTACCTCGTTTCAAGGAGGTGATCGATAAGTCTGAGCAGAACCAGTTTTCATCCATTTATTGATTAAGATGGATCAGACAGAGCTACACAACCACTGCTTATTTTGGAAGCAAGGAAAGTGGAGAGTTTCTGAACCAGCAGGCTGATGCAGGGAAGTTAATACTGTAAGGAAATTGCTGCAGCTATTTCTAAACAAAACCATACCAGTGATCAGTGTTTGGAGTCAGGTATGAAAGTAAAATGGCCCTCCTTATGATCCTAGTGTTGACCAAAACAGTTCTGTCATGAACTGCCTCAATCAAAGCAGTATTCATCTCTATGACAAAAGTCAAGATTTCAATGACTGTTTCAATATCACGAAAACAATTAACCCCTTCTCTTCTCCATGAAAACAAGAACAGAAGCTGTTGCTTTGTGATAGTTCAATTATATAAAGGCAGTCTTATTTGTCTGTTTTCCTCTCTCCACACTCAACAATTTGATTTTGAGTGAGCAGTGTTTGAAGCTAAGGATGATATGGGGCTTGTGGTCTGCACCTGTATTAAATCTATGAACAACATCCCAAGTCAGTTACTTTTAACAACTTCTTGACTCCCAAGCAGAACATTGAACACAGCTAAACATGTGTTTTCCTATCAGCAGTATCCAAGATTTATGACATAGACAATAATGAAATCTGGCCCAGACAAACCATTAGTTAACAACAACCTTGGACTCAGCTACTCAGGGTATGGCAACATGCCCTCAGGTCGGTTATTGTAATCACCCGAGCTTCATCTGAGCTGGTGAGGAGGACTTTTGAATTGTATGTAATATTCAGCTGCAGGATACATACAAATCTAAGTTTGAAAAGATTACAGGTCATGTTTCTTAAACCCACGCCTACTTTTCAAAATTCTCAGGCATTAGACATGTGGACATTCTGACTCAACACTTTCTCCCCTTCCATTCACATTCTGTTGACATAGAATTGTCTGTATTTGAGTTGCAAAACAGTAAATGAATAAACAGGATTTCGAACCACAGAAATCTGAAATAATTTCCCAACCGTGCCATCCCTATAATCTCTAGTTGTGACAGACAAATTCTAATAATCCACAACTATTTTCAAATTATTCCTGAAAGTGACCAATTACTTAGAGTGAGTGAGTATGGTTTTACGCCACTTTTAGCAATATTCCAGCAATGTCATGGCGGACAATTACTCAGAAATCACAAGAAGTTTTACAATGACAGTGAGAATGTCTAACCCTGCTTCACGGCATGTACAAATATGTGTGCCATTGTATCTGTAAGTACAGAATAGTTAAACCATATCATAGCAAAGACACTGAGAATAGGATTCACACTGTGTACTACCCATGGTGGGAATATGTTCTTTGCTATGATGAACCAACAATTATGCAATTGAACTCACCAACAATGAACATGTGTAATCAGTGTAACCTCTCCTACATCACGCAAATAAAGTCAGTCAAATCAAGGCCATTGCACAAATGATGGCAGCACTACAAATATCTTATGTTAAAGTAAAAGAAGTTACATTTGCAGTGCTGATACTGCTTTGTGAAAGCGGACTGAAAGAATTCTGTCCATCTGAGGACTGTTCAACTCAACGAAACCCACTTTCAGAAAAAACATGCACCGCCTTATTTTCTTCTGATTACATCTAATGAGGTTATTTGCCAAAGAAAACCACCATGAACCTCATTACAACTGTTTTCTAATCCAAAAATACCCCACACAGTAACCATATCAGAACACATGGAAAATGAATGCTTTATTGCTTTTAGGTTTAGCCAGTGTTGAAAGTTGATATCATAAATGATATAGATGACACAGATTAGGAAATGAGCAGGTTTGAGAGGGTTATTATATCAACATTAGATATTCTGCTCACACTAGTTTTGTTGAACCTAGTTTTTTTGCTGTGAAGTATGAGTTGGCAGAAGAAGGGGCCATGTGCGGACTATCTCTACTGGAAAATTAGAGGAAAAGAGCATCTCTCATCACAGAAGCGTGGGAAAGCAAGAGTTGTCTGTAAAATCTGTTGCTAGGGGCCCAAAATAGAACCTCTCAAATATGAAACGCTGCAGTGCATCAAGGAAGATTAACACATGTTGAGCAAGATAGGTTCTTGATGATAGTGACTTTGGATAAAGGCGAATTCTCAAAACATTCGGTTTCCAGATTATCATCAATGTTATTTTCACAAGGTATTGTTAAACAAATGCTACACAAACTGCAATACAGCTTCACACATAGCACTACTGTTGATTTTGTACATCCAATTTGCCTGTACGTGAATTTTGAAGGAGTGACGTTAAATGGTGCATTCAGTAATATTCAGGGGGATATTATGGTGGGGTGACATCAAGAATTGGCTTTACACATTTTACCCATGTGGGGGACATGTTTGAAGCATGATGAGTCAAGACTTCCCAACCACCCTCCACCAATTACGAAGATGAATTTTAACTTGGAAGTATATCACAAGACTGCCATGGCCAAAAGACTAAAAACTGTCAAGGACTGAGTTTGTAAGTTCAAATCTAGCAAGAAAGAGTGACCAATGCGATCAGATCAGTATATTATTATTGTTCATTACATACCATTCCAAATCAAGTTTTCATGTCAAAGGAAAGACCCTGGGCATATTTAGGGGACTCACTAGATACCACAGTTGAAAAACTATCGCCAATAAACAGAGATTTTTTCTGGGTTACATCTTCTTTTTATTCGCCAATAAAAATAATAAGATATTCAATGTTTTGGAACAGATTAAAAACAGACAAATTCCTATTTACAATATTTTTCAGTAAAAACTGTATGAAAACAGTCAGTCTCATGGTAGATTGAAGAATGACATTGTTTTGTTTACTATTCTAGCTGCATGACAGTGGCCTGTAATTTATTATGTCTGGCCCAGACATGCCAATGACTGACATGAGGACAATGATCAGCGCCTTAAGGGCACAAGGACACTTAATCAGCTAAGTCACTGAGCTTGATCAAATGATCCCTTGAGTCTAGCACATGTTGCTGGAGATCAGCTCAAACCTATGACTCCAACAGGACTGATATTTTCACATTTGAATCCAGATTTTAACACAGTTAAAAGAAAATTCTAAACCCTATTTGCTAAATTGTAAAGACTGCCAAACGATACAACACCAGGGATGAAAGTCAAGAAGATCTTGTCACTATCACTTTCACTATGTTGAAATCTAATACTTTTAATGGACAAATGCCAATAGAAATAATAACAGAGCCAATAACCTCAATTTAGTGAGTGATAGAGTTTTGTCGTACTCAGCAATATTCCAGATATATGGCAGCGGTCTGTAAATAATAAAAACCTGGGGCAGACAATCCAGTGATCGCCATCATGAGCATCGATCTACGCAATTGGGAACCGATGACATGCGCCAACCTAGTCAGCGAGCCTGGCCACCCAATCTGATTAGCCGCCTATTATGACAAGCATGGGTTACTGAAGATCAATTCTAACCCGGATCTTCACAGGTAACTTCAAATTAAAAGAACCTAACTTCAATTTCTGAATCCTCCTATTGTTGAATGAGGCGCAGGTTTACACACAACTCTTAAGTAACATGAAGCTTGCAATGGCATCTTAGACTCAACATTTCTAACATGATGCTTATTTGAAAGAAAATCTCCATATCATCATTCAAACTCACTTGTGTGTGACCTTGCATATCCAAAGCAGTTGTGTGCACACCTTTGTATGGTGGTGCTACACTGGAGGGCTGTATTTATCATGCTTTTATGAATATATTTATGAACAGTTCTCCATACATGAACCGTAACAGACACCAGTCAATCTGAATGTTAGTTTTACACAAGATGCTTCTGGAAATAACTATCCTGAAAGCATTTAACATGGATAATAAATTCCTGGATATTAAGCTTCTTATAATCTAGCTCAGAGTGCATGGAACTAACAATTTACAGTACACTGAACATGTTGACGATAAAATACACACAGCAATACTTGCGGCAGAGGACACTGAACTGGAGTCATTTCGTACTTGGCAATACACAGGTGGATGGGAATATATACTATAGTACACGCATAAATTAGGAAATATAACTTTAGGCCAACAAATAAACAATATGTTGTGCATTTACCTGACCAGCATCTTCTTCAGTCGGTCTCACTGAGGTTATAATAAAAAAATCAATAGGAATGTATAGGCCAAACATTACTTACAGAAAATTTATAGTCGTTCTCAAACAGATGAAATACTTAGTTTTAAACATAAATGGATTGGATCCACCTCGTTATTAATATTAGTCTTTACCTGATTATGAGATAGCAAAAGGCACTATGTAGTAAAATATAAGTGGTTGCTGTTTCCACAGCTCTCGAATGATTCCCTGGGGTTCCATCTGATTTCAATGTCAGCATTGTCCCTTGCTCTTTATGGTGGAGATGCTACAGGAGCAAAAACTGACCAAATCTACAGAACTGAAATGAGAAACATGCAACTGATGCTGGCACACAACTGCATCCACTGCATTTCAGGATTTCCCTATGATTGCCAAAAGTGCTGACTTTGGTGATTTTAATTGATTACACCTAATTGAACCAACCATGTTAATATCATAAATCGCAGCTTTAGCAAGCTTATTTACAAGAAAGTGACTGATCTGATTGCTGACGCAAAACAATACCGCTAACCCACTCAAGGTCGACATTTAATTATTTCTACCAAGGTCGTAAAACACAAGAGTAGGCTGATTTGCAGTAAGTGTTCCTGCATTAACCAGAGTATCAAAACATATACCAATGGCGACATCAAACAAGTTCATGGATCATTCAAGGCTAGTAGTTTATTCAGGTAAAATAACTGCACAGTTTGGCAGAGAACATATAACTGAAATCAGTCCAACAGATTAGAGGTCATGTCCCAAATGCAGCATGAATTAAGTATGGCCTACAAATAAGACAATTCTGCATTACAAGTCCTCACAAATGCTTTATAAGCAATGAAGAAAAGAAATTCCTAACCATGATGTGCATGAACTAACCATTTCTATTTGAGCATGTCCAAACAGAGAAACATTTCTATAGCTCTGTTGATACATTGTGTATTCAAACTTATGCTAACATTTCCAATAAGTACAAACCTTTTCAAGGGTCCTGAACACTTTCATGGCGCAAAAAAGCAAATTATGCATATTTTGTCACACAGATAGTAAAACTGACCCTCTCTTTCAACATGGGATCCCTAAATGTTGATGTTGGACTAACATAGCACAGCCTTACAGGAAATAACAGATTGACGCCATTCTGTACTTTGTCATGGTTTGGAAGACTGAAGTTCAAGGTCAATTCATTTTTCTTCTTGCTGAATATACCCATGTCCTGCGAACACTTTGGTCCATGTTGTAGGAAGGAAGGAATGACATAATTCCATATGAACAGAAGTTTTAGCCTGATTTGAGCAAACCAGGATTCAGGGAAGGTACCATGGAGAACAGGATTCAGTGTGATCATTTGCTCTGACACTAACAGTCAGAAAACACATTATAATAGAGAGTGGTGTTCTGATTAAATGACGTAATACAAGGTTTACTTGACCAAGCAGTCAAACAGTTTTCCGTAATGCAAAGAGTCTGTCTCCTCTCTATCAGATTCTTAAGTGTTTACACCTACAGCTTACTGGTACTTGGAGAGTGAGTGAGTTTAGTTTTACACCGCACTCAGCAATATTCCAGCTATATGGCAGCAGTCTG
>VKKT01009529.1:28669-40334 GCA_008038995.1 Haliotis laevigata | reverse complement strand
TATTTAATATTACTATTCACATGTATACTTTCGATGAAATGTATTTTCTCAGTTAATTGGCCTTACAAAATTACCTTTCAAAAATCTTATTAAATATCCTTTACAAAAACATCATTAATGATACTGTGAATAGTGATATTTAATATTACTATTCACATGTATACTTTCGATGAAATGTATTTTCTCAGTTAATTGGCCATACAAAATTACCTTTCAAACATCTTATTAAATATCCTTTACAAAAACACCAATAATGATACTGTAAATAGTTTTATTTAATATTACTATTCACATGTATAATTTCGATGAAATGTTAGTGTCTCAGTTAATTGGCCATACAAAATCACCTTTCAAAAATCCTTTACAAAAACACCATTAATGATACTGTGAATAGTTTTATCGATACGATACGCCAACATTGTAAACCTAGTATCTCGATCTAATACAAAAATGGTCACCAAACAGGAACAACGTCTGACCTCCAAACGTCCCCACAGCAGTTCTTTTTACAGGCCGACATTTTTGGTACTTTTTACAAAAGATATATGCATCATTTAGGCTCCTCAAAAGCAAAACACTCTATTTTTTGGCGTGCTGTGGTCACTACATCACCCCATTACTAATAAACTATAGTAATTTGAAAAAATACTGTTTGTAACATCTTTTGAGATGGCATACACATAATAATTATATTATTGAAAGTTGACAATACTCCTTAAGAAGTGAGCTAACTATTCATAATCTGAGTCTGTTTTGAGTTTGTGCTTAAAATATATATACCCGAAATACCAGGTGTGTAATGAGCAGTACCTGTCACTAGGATTTCCCTCCTGTGTGCGCTAGTGACGTTTGAGGTGGCATCTCATCAGATACATCGATTTCCTTGTGTCTTTCGAAACTTTCGAATTTAATTTTACAACAAGGAGGTTGTTATATACTGACCAGCAATAAGAACGTAACTCAGAATTCATGAAAATTATACATTTTCAGCATGAGTTTGGATTTGATACTTTAACCAAATTGTTTTGATTTCTGAAATTGTGTTTCTTTTACTGGTCAGTATATGTATCTAGATGAGTGTGACCTTTCCCCTTTTAACACAGTGAAGATGACAGTGTGGTACGGGCTCAACCATGATTTGAACATTTTAGCTTGTTCGAAGAGGCGTCTAAGGAGATCAGACTGTCATTGTGTTCAAACTGTATAGATCGATGATCACGATTTCAATCACAAGTCTGTCTAGCCAAGACTCAAATATTTACTGACCCCCGCCATATGGCTGAAACATACACAAAATTTTCCTTTCATCATTTTCGTAGTACGGTGGGTAAAACTAGTAATTACACTCCTGCAATCTTCCGCCTTGATATTACTGAAAGAGGCCTAAATTCACACTCGCTCATTTACGTGAACATGTCTGTAATTATATCTACATCTGGAAGTAAATACCGCGATCTTAGTTGTTTGCGGCTTTCAAAATTGACTAGTACTAGTAGGACTAAGGGATGTCTCTATATTCTCTGCTATCTAAATATCGATGATACCCACATACATGTTTGTGCTGATGTATCATCCAGATTTGCTGTTTAGGGAAGTTTAGTTCAACTTTTAGTTTCATAAGTATCCACCACAGTAGTTATCTCACTCGGTAATGAGTGAGTTTATGTTGTGGAGTGTTGTCACATGAAAGCATTGACATCTTCGAATGTACGCCTATTGAGTGTTTGCATGATCCCAACGATGATATCCCGATGTGGCAAATGTAGCAACATTTATTTGTTTCATATTCTGTTATGTTGAGTTATAAAATGCTCTTTTGTTCCTTTTCTTCTTTATATAATATGCGTTATTTCAAATAAGAATAGCAGAAACATTGTTAGCAGTTGAAAACCCCACCTCTTTTAGTCTAATTTTCATTATAGTGTCCAGAAGATGGGTTTCCTTGAAATCTAAGGCACTGCGTTGCGTAGCCCCAACATCCGCAGATTCAATTTGTAGCTGTCGTCTGTCGAAGTTTAATAATAAATGAGTTTCCATCCAACCAACATTTATAATTTCCTGGCCAATTCTTGTGATCATACTATGCTGTGATGTAACCGAAATACTTTTGAGATAGACAATAGGAACATTAGCCCTGAACATGATTTTGGTTACCAAACTGGCAAACAGCGAAGGCCTCACTTGAATCAGACACAACCCATTTTCCACCATTTGTATGTAGACGTGCGTCTTTTCTTACCTTTAATTAAAAATATTTTTGTTCTTGCTTTTTCGTACAATAGTAGCAGGTATACCTGTAAATCACAGCATATTATTTTCAGATTCAGTGTAGGCCTATTAATAATACAAGTCTAATTCCAAGCTTTGATAATTACTATATGTTGTACATGATATATTCAGTCCCAGCATGTTTTTTAGCTGATGAAATTGAATGTGTGTATTTGTTCGTGTTAAATTCTGTATATCTGATAATTACTATGTATGTTTAGATTTAGAACAACGTTAAGACTTTTCGTTTTTTGCGTTTACCTTTTTACCTTTAGTGTGTAAAATACATAGATGTAATTCTTAATTTTTTCGCTAATCTGCATGATGATGATGACCCAGATAACCTTTTTTAGTTTCGAAGTAAAACATATTACCTTTCCGTTTTTTGGCAATGTGCATACGCACGTGAGTACTACGTCTTAAATAGCATAGTATTTGTTCCAGGTAACAAACACATTTAAACTAATTTTCTTATCTCGAGAAAAAACGTAAATTATATTATATTACTCACGTATTTACCTTGGTATATCTGGTATTCAGAATCAAGTGCATAATATATTTGGAATTTGTCTTGCTTTTATTTATTTAATGCTTAATAATGAACATTGTTTATTCTGTTTCTGTAATATTGTTAAACTGTATCTGTTACGGTATTAAATAAACTATTCCTTATACATTTACAATATATGTTTGAAGAGTAATTATGTTTCGCCAAAGAAGTGGTTTTGAAATTTTGTAACCAAGTTCTATGGATAGCCAACTTCTTTATTGCAATGAGTGCGACGTTTCAGTGTAAGTACTAACACCGTCTTCAAGTAAGACACTTACCAAGCAAGAGTCAGTACCTACACCGAACGTCGCACTCATTGCAATAAAGAAGTTGACTATCCATAGAACTTGGTTTTCCTTCACCTATGCCACTTATAAAATGCCTCTCAAAGAAGTGTGAATATTTAGTTAACAGAAAATCCTATTTTGAACATTTCTCATGTTGTAACTCTACTGAATAACCCTTTCATAAAGCTAACTCAGATGTGATGCGACACATACTTGTAGCCATTCCAGTATTTTAATTCAAAGTTTCGGCTTTGGGTCACATTGACTCGTTCCACTTCATATGGTGTTAATTTGTGGGAAGCAATTATCTCTTTCGATGGATAGTGCCAATCGTTTGTTGTCTGCTATAGCAATTATCCAAAAAGGCTTACCTTGCCTGACTGCACACAAAATGAGAATGTGGAACATATACAAGAACATTTTCATTAGCAAGGTGCACGAACAAATAGGTTAATTACACTCTTAAGCGTCAACGCTGTATGGTATTGCCTGTGTTACTGACCTCCCTAGCAATCAGAAACATTTCAGAGATGATATTTTATTTCAAAAACGCTTTGAAAAAGGTTATCCTCCTCAGATAACTGACTTCATAACGGATATATACACACATTTTTAAATATTTAGATAACATTACAAAGTATACGCAATAAGCAGAAATATGATATCATATATTTAAACATTTTTGGAAGAAGACACAGACTGACAGTCCACACAAACACATACATGTATATGTATATAAACAAGTTCAGTTGTTGTTCAGGTGTGTGCGTATGTATTCACACACATAAAACACATACATACTTTGAGTGGTGACACGTTATGCTAATTTATCAACATTAAGTATTAATTTCTGCAGCAAATCAACATGTAGGCAGGAGTCAAGCTATCATTTCTAGTGCAACATTTGTCACAGACATGCATCTCACTGCTCTCAACATTGCTTTAGTATATGGCAACCATATGACGCACAAAGAACATTAGGCCGAAGCGCCTTTTGAATTCACTGCGTTATAAATAATTCCATTTCACTGGCTAAAAATACTCTTTCGTCATACACTGCAACGCGCAATGCACAAGATTGACCTACCTTAAAGAAAGAGTACAATTTCAAAACCTCAGGGCTGCTGTGGTATCCTTCACGGTCTCTTGGTGAGACAACCTGGCGAACTCTGGTTATTTATCACGTTACCAGACCAACACGGGATAAAAATATCCATGCAAGTGACCTTATTCATAGAGCATGTGTGTCTCTACAAAACCTTAATAATGAAGTTTCTTTCAGGACATAAACTGTTAATATGTAACAAGTATTAGTGGTCCAAACGTTGTCGTGGCCAACACGTATTTCACCTACACGACGACTACTTCTTGGAAATCGATACGGGTCTACCCTCCCATTTTCAAGGAAAGCTTGGTCGAAATGAGTCACTTATAGATTACATCGTTCTGTCAGCCAATACTGTGACTAGTACGGTATCAGAAGGCTTTCATGGGCAAGTCACAGCCAAGAAAACCAACCAATCTACGACAGGCTATGAATCATGTTATGGCCGCGGCGATAACTGTGAACGCTTCACGTGTGACTGCTGATTGCCGGCTTTCAAAGTGTCATTGAGCCTCCCGAAACCATAACTGTGTTCACCAATCGTTGCCCTCAACAAGACCAATACCTGTGCTGGCAATATGAATAGAACGCTCCTGGTTCCCTTGTGTTTTCCAACAGCGGTTGATCGATCATGTGCAAACCAGACATGTCTAAAACTCAACTGGCGTATTATACACACTACTGTGCTGCAGGTTACACCGTATGCACATTATCAAAGGTCGCAGATCTCGCTATTCACCCGACGAGATATGGTGGTGTGTACAACCTGAAGTCTAGCCTATCATTATGTCCTATAAATTCGGGTATGCTGAAAATGGGTCTCGTTGGGATCTCAACGTAGGTCACTAGGGAGTTTAACAATTTCTTTTTTGAATAATCCATTCTTGTCGCTCCATAAAACTGACATTCAAAAGTTCAAAAGCCGAAATGTATTGTTTGTATTATTAAAGGAAATTGATGCTTCCTTTAAATATATAATGACAGACGTTAACAAATGCGTGTGAGGAGTATGTTTTCGCTAATCATGTATGCTACTTGTTACTGAGATAAACACATACGCCACGAGAGCTGATATGAAGTCAAAGTATATTAGTTCCTTTTGAAGTAAGCCTCCATTAGTATGGACACACATATGAATACCCATTAAACAATCTTTACGAAAATTATATGATAAAAAGCTTACTGGTTTGAGACAATTCTCCTTCACAAAGCAGAATGTTGATGTTCTCGGAAGTATGAGATATGATATGCAGCTCTCTGCTCTCAACACTGCTTCAGTATTAGGCAACTATGCTAATGCTTGTTTAACTGTCATTTGAGGACAGCTTCTTACAGCATTAAAATGTATTGAATGTCCACCCCATTGTATCATATGTCTGAAAGACCTCCATTTTTAACGTATTCATTCACTCCAAAAACTGAAGAATGCGAAACACCCAGCATCATTAACCCAAACAAATACCACCACTGTCCAGGCACATCTTCTCTGGGCTAAAACGCCTGGCCGAGATACATTAATACCAGTCAGTGAAGGATTTTACTATCGTATATTTGGCTCCATATCATTATCCGTTTCTTCTCATGCCACATCCCCGATCATTATCATTCTTAAAACTCTCTGAAACATAAACACTACATCCTAAATTTAACTTTCAAAATGAAGGGTATCTTCATGGTCCCAGTTATCACTACGACTGTGCATCCAACCACATCATTTTCAAGCTGGAGGAAAGATTTTTACTTTTTGTTTTCATTTACTTCAAGTGGTATTACATTTAATCTATTTTTTTCCGAGGCACAAGAAATATATGGAATCCAAGAGGAATGCTATGGGTCAAGTCAGAATTCAGATAATTTTAAGGATTATTTTTACACGTTTCGGTTTTCTTGTCACGGGTCAAACTGTCCCGTGTCACGGTGACCTTAAAAATAGGTCAGTTTGGCTGTTGTGTTGTCGTGACAATGTGAACGATCGTGTTACAGTAACTTGCTGGTTTGTTTAACTGTGGCATAGCAACTGTTCTTAATATTGCAACAAACAAACACTTGTGTGAGTGGATTTTGCTGCCGGGAAAGGAGGCCCTGCTTATTCTTCTCGACAACACCTGTTGACATTAATCATTAATCCATGATTCAAATGCATTGATTTATAATTTGGGCTGTTACACAATTTTGATTTTGTATTTGGCCATTTCGTTTGTGACAAGGAATTAGAAGAAGATGGTTGGTTCATTAAAGTAATGTTTGACATATTGCTATTTTATATTAACACTGCATGAGAGCGACCTGTAAATATTCGAGTTTGGACTAGACAGATTTGTGACTGGCAGTCAGAAGAATCCACGCCGTCAGGACACGATGACACGCTCAGAACAAAGTGACCTGGCGTGACCACTCGATCCACTAAATTCACACGGTGTTCATATTTCGCCCCGATTTCCAACTCTTTCGGAGACAAATCCGTGCTCGTGCTTTTTTTTTGTTGTAAGTGGTAAACGTCTGAGATCTGCATTGCGGGTGTTCCTCCAATAGTGAGTTGACACACCATGATGTAAGAGAAAAATTGTTAAAGGCTGCGCTTAACTCAGCTCACAGACAATGTAATACTCAATTATATAGAGAATCTCACCCAAGTGTCTTATGATATCAGTTACAAATAGTTACAAATATGAGTGTTGATATAATTGTTATCAGTAGACACGAGGTTGAGATTCTATTTATCATAAAAATCACTCTTCATTATTTGTCAATGAAAAATGTACATCTCTGAACACGGTACTACAATTAGACTTGCAGGGCGGCGATGTCATAGCATTGTGACGACATCATGTTCATGCCGTGAAAGCATTGTCAAGGCATTGTACAAAATCTACTATCAAAACGATATCTTGTTTGATCTCACACAAGTAATATCTCTTGTGGAACACAGTTTTGGATGACAAACTTGAAAATGCACATTGTATAAATGCTTGCATATAGTGACAAATAAATCAGTCACTGTTGTATGTTTGTTTTGTTTTGTTTTGTTTTTGTTTGTTTGTTTCTTTGTTTAGTTTGTTTGTTTGCTGTCGTTGGGGTGGGGGTGGGATGTCTTTTTGGGGGGACTGGGGGGTGTGTGTGTGGAGAGGGGGTTACTAACCCAGTAATTGTCTGGGTAAGGGTGGTCTGTTCGTAATCGAGTGTGGACAAGACAAGTGACAGATCATAAGCATCTATCTACTCAGTTGGTTTACCAAGCTATGCATCAGCCAAGTCACGCAGCCTTACCACCCGAACCCGTCAGTCGCCACTTGAGACGAATAGTGGAACACCAATTCCAAACCGTATCGTCACAGACTATTCTGGTAGGTAAGGGGTTGGGTTATCCATCCTTTCGAAAAGAAAACTGTCACAAGAAAAGAACGTGCAGCGTTTATTTGCTGGAGCTATATTATACATGTCAAAGATAGTACTGCGAACCTAAGAATAGGGTGTCAACTGTAAGAGAGCTACTTTTCTGAGACTGACATATCAACAGAACATACACTGTATGTGACATATGACATAACAGCAGAGAAATATTTACCTGTCAACAAAGCACAACATCAGATTCCCACATAGCAGCAAAGCATACTTTTTTATCTAAAATATCTGTAGGTGACACATTAATAATCAGGGCATGCTTGTTTTTATCTGGCATATCTCCCTATGTTTTTACATATCAACAGAACCCACGTTCTGTGTCTGAAACATAGCATACTGTCCGTCTGACATATCAACAGAGCATATTCTCTGTGTGTGACATATCATCATAGCATAATTTCTGTGTCTGAAACATTCAACGGGGCATATTCCTTGTGTCTGAGATATCAACAAGGGATACTTTCTGTCCTACATATCTATAGAGCATATTCTCTGTGCCTGACACATCAGCATAACATACGTTCTGTCTGACATATCAACGGAGCATATTCTCTGTCTCTGACATATCAACAGGGCATATTCCCTGTGTCTGACATATCAGTAGGGCATATTCCATGTGCCTGACATATCAGCATAACATAATTTCTAACATATCAAAGAGCATATTCCCTGTGTCTGACATATCAGCATAGCATAATTTATGTCTGACATATCAACAGAGCATATTCCCTTTATCTGAAATATCAATAGGACATATTCGCTGTGTCTGACATATCAACAGGACAAATCCCCTGTGCCTGACATATCAGCATAGCATAACTTCTGTCTGACATACATATCAACAGAGCGTAACCTGTCCCTTAAAATACAAGCTTCATAGCTATAAAACTTTAAGTTGATTTTCTATTGTATGAAAAGAAAAGCGCATTACTTTTGAGCAGAGGTTTCTTGTGGGTGTGAAAATGGTTTTGTCGTTTTTATACCTTTGCCTTAGCAGATATGTGAATTCAGGAGTCATGTCTCGTGCTCAGCATGTGAATTTCCCTTTGTCACTGACGTAATATTTACATTCCCTAAACGTCATGCTTTTGTACACGTACTAGGAAGCAACTTAGCATATGTTAACATAAAACTACTACAAGCAGCTGAAGCGTACATGAGTAAATATGGAAGTCAGCTGGAATGGTCAGCAGGCACTGCAAGAATTGTGTCGTTTTCGCAGGGACGTCACTTCCTGAAAGATGGACACAATGACTTCATTGCACTATGGACCATCCACAGTTATGACTTTTAATACGCAGTTTTGTTTACAAATAGAATATCCATAAATTCATTTCCCAGTGAAATGTTCATCTTATGTAATCGTCACATGTAATTAACAGTAAATAGGCGACACACCGTGGAAACATAGCCTAAAACCCAATAGCATTTTTATAGGCAGCATGAATAAAATGGTCTGTTATACTGGGTCTTATATTTTCGTTCAAGTAGGTTTTATATCGTGCAATAGAGTCTCATGTCTTTAGAGATTTAGTTATCAATTATCAGTTAAAACTAGTTAAAAAGTTTCTTTCCGTCAAATTACGTATGTGTTTTATGCCCGAGGATTTATTGGATTACACTCACGATTTGCAATATGTTGTTTATTTTTAGGCACGAAGATGATTTATGGCCATGGATCAATAATTGTTCATATACTGTCGACAACCAAATTACACGATCAAAGCCTTACTAAACTAGATAGTGCAGGATAAAGAAGCACTAATTCAGATAAAGATGCACTTATTCAGATACAAGACATAAGAATATGAGCATTAACTAACCCCTGCTTTGTCCAAACTGCAACCTCTTGTCAGTAAAGGACACTTGGAGTTGAGTTCGGCGTGGCGCTTCCAGGGACAGTCACCCACATCCCAGGCATGAAGAATGTTACCACAATGGGCGCATATAAATGTGTTCCCCTGGCCTGTACACAAAAGATAATAGATAGCATTTATATCGTGACTAGACCAGTGAAGATCCAGGTTCGAATCGGTCTTCAGCAACCTATGCTTATGAGGCGACTAATGGGATCGGGTTGTCAGGCTCGCTGACTTGGTTGACACATGTTACCGTATCCCAATTACGTAGATCGATGCTGATCACTGGATTGTCTGGTCCAGACTCTATTATTTACAGACCGCCGCCATATAGCTGTAATATTGCTTAGTGTGGCTTTAAACAACAAACCAACAACAACATTCATGACAAGAGATGACATATGAATATAAAAAACATGTGAACTATTTTTAGAAACTCAAGCGTGTTCTTTCTATGAGAGGGGCGGTGGGGTATCCTAATGGATAAAGCGCTGACTCGTCACGCCGAAGACCCGGGTTCGAATCCCCGCATGGGTACGATGTGTGAAGCCCATGTCGGGTGTCCTCCGCCGTGATGTTGCTGGAATATTGCTAAAAGCGGCGTAAAACCAAACTCAGTCACTCAGTCTTTCTATGAGAGCTCAATAAGCGTCTTAGACTTATAACGTTACAAGACTTAGTAGTGCTTTCCAAAAATGTATTTACCTGAGTAAAAGAATCCGGAATTTGCCATATCCTTAAGCTGGATCTCCGAGGCCCCCTGTAGCAGTGATGATGCTATGTCCTTTAGGGTCTTCAGGCGTTTCTCGAAGTTCCACATGTGGATGTGACACATCTGCTTTCCAGGACTGGTGGTTCTGATTCTGGTAAGCGCCTCTAGTGTAAGAGGTTGTGGTTCACGCGGAGCTCGTGCTAGATGAGCATGTATATTTACTCGCCATTTGACCAACGCACGAGGTATACAGACCAGCTCGTCGTCCAGGAAGTGTCTGTATTTTTTACTTCTGTCCATCTACAAATTGATATTGAATACAGTTATGTTTCTTTGAAAGAAAATGTTTTTATGCTTAGATGTACCAGAACGTTCAACATACCCCTGCGAATAGATCAATGACAAAAAACACCAACACACGGTCAATACCAGCTGGAACGGTTGTTCCTGAATTGTCATGACAGCACCTGTTTGTCTAGATTTAAGAGGAAGCTAGAGTATCACTTAAAAGGAAGCTAACCGTGTCAATACGCGTCATGCCGATACGAGTTCCACCGCTCTTGTACTCATTTCTGTCAAACAAATGCTGGAGATATAAATAGACGTCACTGACAGATCACTGCTAAATATATCTGTATTTATCTATCATTGTTAGGTTATAACATGTATGTAGATTAGCGTCTGGGTTGCCTGTTCGGACGCGAGCTCCAGCCTTCTTGTACTGTTTTCCCTCAATCGTTATTCATTCTGGAACAGCTAGCGATATAAATACGCGTCACTGACGTGTCACTAAATATATCAACCAATTATGTTATAACAGGACGGGGGCGTCAGTAAACGTCTATGAAACTCAACTCTTGATTTCATTATGTAGCTTGGCGTCCTGGTTGCCTGCCTGAGTAATCCACAACTGTAGGTTATGATTATGATTATTGCAATACAGGTCTTCGTCGACGTTGACAATCCACTCCAACTATGCTGTCATTATAAATAGGCAACGTACGTGACTCATCAAAGCTAAAGAGTCGTGTTTTGGATATAGTCAGGTGGGTGTATTGTGTGGTGGTCGACTTTACCATGTCAGTTTAGTGATATACAAAATCAGTAAATATATCAGTTGACAAAGTTGGTGTAAAAGGTCCTACAAATGGCCGCGAATAGATCCCCGAACAGGCCACTGGATGTCCACAGGTGATGACGGAGATGTTACAAGGAACGTCCTGACAGAACGTACACCAGCTGCACTTTTATCCTGAAATCTGGAGTTGATATGGAGTCTCGAATAAACGTCATTGAAATCATCTTCCAAAGTTGCAGGCTTCAGAAGACCTGCACAAAATGGACAGGGAGTGTCGTGATACATGATGGGTTATCAGCTTGGTTTATTCATCAATGTCTTTCTTGCTCCATTTCCTTCCACAAAATAAACTCTCCCAAAAAAGAAACGCATCATGAAAATAGCAATTTCATGTAGCAATGAAT
>VKKT01009522.1:30327-42114 GCA_008038995.1 Haliotis laevigata | reverse complement strand
ACAGCATGAGCATCGTACTGCGCATTTGGGATACAATGACATGTGTCAACCAAGTCAGCGAGTCTGACCACCCGATCCCATTAGTCGTCTCTTTTGTGGCAAGCATATATGGGTTGCTGAAGACCTATTCTACCTCGGATCTTCACGGGTCCAGACAATGCAGTGATCAACAGCATGAGCATCAATCTATGCAATTGGGATATGATGACATGTCAACCAAGTAGGCAAGTCTGACCACCCGATCACGTTAATCACTTCTTACGACAAGCATGGGTTGCTAAAGACAATTTCTAACCCCGATCTTCATAGGTCCATTAGAATCAGGAAGCAGACAGAACATGGCACATACCTCTGGACATAGTTCAGGCACTCCAGTTCCTTCAGGGCAGAACCTCCCTTCTGGACAGATCTCACTTGTCCTTGAACTTGACCCCACAACACAGAAGTAGCCAGCAGAGCATGGTCCTGGAGGAGAAGCAGATAGTGGTATTAATGAAGAGACATAATCACAGTAGATCTTGTTTAGGATCGCAGCCAATGCAACAACATCAAACTAAGAACAAAACCATCTTCCTCCTGACTGTCTTGTAATCAGCGAGATACAAGTAACATCTACAAGCCATAACAACTTCATACATTCACGTGAGTCAGTGAGTGAGTTTAGTTTTACGCCGCAATCAGTAACATTCCAGTGAAATGGCGGCAGTCTATAAATAATCGAGTCTGGACCAGACAATCCAATAATCAACAGCACGAGCATTGACCCGCACAATTGGGAACCGATGACATGTGTCAACCAAGCCAGTGAGCCTGACCACCCGATCCCGATAATCCCCTCTTAAGACAAGCACAGATTAGTGAAGGTTCATTCTAACTGTACCTTCACAGGTTTATTCACATGAACTTGGACGTTTGTACATGTTATATTCAAATGTGCCAGCATGATAGCAGGAGCAAAGACGCATGCAGTATCTTAAATCTAGACCACCCTTGACCAAAATCTTGACCAATAATTTGGTACAATCCATGAGCATGGGTATGGTGCCGACGACCCAAGAAACAATCAGACAAATCAGTATATAACTAAGTGTCTTCAACAGTTACCTTCAGTATCGGTGAGTCCTGGAGTCTCACAGTATCTTCCTGAGAGGCACCGAGTACAGTTAGGTTCACTCTCAAGACCATCTGCAGCACCAAATGTTCCTGGAGGGCATGGCACGGGGTCTGCAGTACCTTCAGGACAGTAGGAACCTGTGGAGAGACAGGGCAGTCACAATGACAGGGGAAATAATGCCATTTCCATGACGTTATAGTTTGCTTGGTTTTTTTGTCCAATGCTTTACATTTCAGATGTATGATGTGGATCTGGAAATAATTGAGACTGGACCAGACAATCCAGTCAAGGACATCACATATTCGACACAATTGGGATATGATTGCATGCATGTATTGACCAAGTCAGCCACAACAGGTCAATTAGTCATCCACAATGATAAGTTTGTCTATCTGGGGTTCTTTCCCTCTGAACAGTCATTTCTTGTCATGCACTCACTCATGCCTTCAGATGATCATTGCTTACCACAAAGAACATCACTGCTAAAAACACTTTTATCAAATTGTGTGGTGAGTTTACCTTGTGGGCAGACATCAGCATCTCCAGTCTGGTTTGGTGTGAGATACATGGCAAACCGTTTACAGTAGTAGCCAGCAGCACAGAGCGCCGTGGGTTGTGACTGTCCGACAACACCACAGTAGTAGCCTCCAGAGCATGGTGTACACTCGTTACTTGACTTGAGGCCAGTCAGGTTGTTGAAGGTCCCGAGGGGGCAGGGGTACTGGTCACTGCGCTGGGTACCTGGTAGAACACAGCAACAGTCAGTGTAAATGATTCTGTCAGCGAGTGTTTAATGTTTCCTTCACAACGTTTCAGTTATATCTGGTCATGTCATCTTTATGTGGTAGGATAGCCTGAGGGGATTCAAGCCTCTAGTACTTTCTACCTGGTGAAACCCATAAGCACAGAAGTAAGGTGATAAAAAACTTTGAATTGAACCAATGGTCAAAGGTTTCAGATGGAAGCTGCTCTGCAAGGCATATTGTGGTGCCATAGAATCTTAGGCCGATTCAGTGTCCTTTTCGGACAAAGAACTAATATTACAATTCAACCCAAACTGTGATAACACCTATGAGAAACATTAGATTTCTCAGCCAACAAAGCCGATAAATCTCACCTGCTGGGCAGTAGTACCCTTCAGGACATTTGATGGTGTCGTTGACGTACACAACTCCATAGCTGTTGTCACAGTAGTAGCCCTCAGGGCACTCGTCACAAGTGGACTGCCCTGTATTCTCCTGATAGAAGCCGCTGGGGCAGATAGTTGGGGAAGCACTGTGTTCAGGGCAGTAATGGCCGACAGTGCAGAGGTATGGATTTGGAGTTCTCTCCCCTTGGGGACAGTAGTATCCAGCACTGCAGTTTCCTAGAACAGAGAGATTTACATAATTATATCAATTTAATGACAGTGAACTGTTATACTTAATTCTTGTCTTCAATGATTCATATGTCATAAAGTAATAATTGTTTCTTGTTGCATTCAAACCGATTCTGGCTTTTAACAGTCAATATGGGTGGGAGAAACTAGTGATAAACAGCATGAGTAAAGATCACACGATTACCTTTTAATTCTAGTGACAATTTTAACTCATAAAACAATAATGAGCGAACCAATGCAGAAAAGTGTTGATTAGGAATGGAATTCCAGCAACTGACCTGATGTGAGAGTCAGATTGTAGTCTCCACAGTACTCCCCAAAGGAGCAGGTGACACAATCTGCGGGGTCAGTGTTGTGGGTGCTGCCGCTGTAGGTGCCGGGACTGCATGGAGAGGGCGCTGCTGATCCCGACATGCAGTAAAAGCCTGCAGGACATTGGTCTCCAGTTGTGCCGTCAGTGGGCATGGCATTGGTTGCCTTCAGGATACAGTAGTAGCCGGCGGTGCAGTTATCTGTGGGAGCCGCCAGACCAGCGATGTGACAGTACTTGCCCCCAGGGCAGGGCTGAGGGTCAGAGGAGCCTGAAGGACAAGAGGACTCATTAAATGGTGTTAGTATTACCATATTATATATTATTATTACATTTTGGAGGACAGAAATGGGCTTCACATAATGTAACCGTTTGGGGAATCAAACCTGTGTCTTCAGCATTATGAGCAAACACTTTTACCACAAAGCTACCTCACTGCCCCTAAATGCTAACCCTACATCATTTCAGTTAAACTATTCATAATATTAACACTAACCCTGATGACTCCTTCATGTATCATGGTATGATGGTGATCTAGAGAAACACTCCAAGTAGAAGATTCCTTTCATGCAGTTTTCTAATATTTCACTTTACAGAATATAATTAAATAAAAAATGTCTGAAAATGTATACTTGAATATGTTCAATAATATATTAATTTGACCCTTATGGTTTTGTTAACAAAAACTATTAACCAAATTTATAGAAAAGGCCACAAGCTTGCTGAGATCTGTTTACTGAAATAGGCCCAGTATTCAAGATATCTCACCTTCAGGACAGTAGTATCCTGCCTGACATTGTCCTCCATTGGTGGTGGTGTTGGGGGAGTCGGAGCCTCCCGAACAGTACCATCCCTCGCTGCAGTTGCCAGTTGGTGCTATGTTGCCTTCACCCTGGCAATACTTGCCCCCAGGGCAATCGAGACAGTCGGCAAGCTCTGTGGCTTTATCTACCGGGTTGTATGTGCCCGCTGGACACTTGTATTGGTTGTCAAACTCGGTGCCGTTCACACAGTAGTGGCCTGAAATACAACCAGAATTTGATATTGTTTGAACAATAAGATGTGTTAAATTCTGATTAAATGATGCAGTCGAGACATCAAAAGCTTCATATATTTCGCCAGGTGATGAATTGAACCAAGATTTTCAGTACACTGAGCCATTCCAGTCATATCGCAACCTGTCTGCATAATGTGGGAGAAGGCAGGGAGGTAGGTTTGTGAGTGAGTGAGTGAGTGAGTGAGTTTGATTTTATGCCGCTTTTAGTGATACTCCAGCTATATCACAGCAAGGGACACCAGAAATGGGCTTTACACATTGTACCCATGTGGGTAATCGAACCCGGGTCTTCAGTGTGATGAGTGAACACTTTAACCACTAGGCTACCCCTCCACCCCTACCACACTCTAGAAATGCATTAGCATGGGTATAGCGCTGATAAACCTTGAAATAATCAGGGCGATCAAGCATTCAAACCAAAGACCCCTTGTGTGTCCAAAGTATGCATGTGGCAAAATGCAGTGCCAACTATGATTGGGCTACTGTTTTGTTAACYGCTTTAAATGGAACTTAAGTTTTAGATTATAAACACTGACCCATTGGGCAGGGTGAACTGAGGAACTCCGATGAGTTGGCCAGACAGTAGTATCCCTGAGGACACACGCTGCAAGCCTCCATTCCAATCTTGTCTGCGAAGCTTCCTGCTGCACACGGCTGGGCTTTCTCGCTCATCTCGGGGCAGTAGTGGCCTAGTGGACACACACCACCAATACCCTTATGGAAGGCCTGTTCTGGGCAAGAGCAGTTGATGGCAGTACTGTCGTTACTGGCTCCAGGCATGGGGCGGTCAACTCCAGATGTGCAAAAGTATCCTGCAGAAACAAATAGACTTATGTTTACATTATCTTCTAATCTCACAGCCTGTGATGTTCGCTTTTAGTAGTATATTTATACATTTTGTGTTTTATTTCTTGTTTTTCATCTTAGTTGACAATAGAAAGATCATGATTCATGGTTATGGGCTATTGGGATGTGAACATTTTTTGTCCATGAGAAGGGAGAAGGGGAGTGAGTGAGTGAGTATGTTTTTTCACTGCTTTTAGCAATATTCCAGCAATATCACGGCGGGGAACACCAAAAATGGGCTTCTCACATTGTACCCATGTGGGGAATCGAATTCAGGACTTCACGTGATGAGCGAACGCTTTAAGGCTACCCCGTCGCACCAGGGAGAAGGGTAAAGGGGAATGTAAAGAAGATGGCAGGATCTAATCTGAGTTGAAGAAGCTTGACTCAGATAAAGGCAGTCCTAACAACTGTTAAAACATTCATCTGTTTCTCAGCAAAAAGGAATGCTGTTCATCAACGAAACAGTAAACTATAAGCTCTAATACCACATAGACAATGTTTGAGTTATTTTTAAAGGTATTGTACCTGCAGCACAGTTTCCAGTGGGTGTGGTGAGGTGCTCCCCCATGCAGTACTGTCCTCCCAGGCATGGTGTACACTGTGACAAGGCATACAGCCCCTCCTGGTCACTGAAAGTCCCGCTGGGGCAAGACGTCCAGTCCGGACCAGTACCTAAACACAGAAACTCATCAATTACACATCTTACAGCTTTAAATAGACACAATCAACACTGCTTCAAACAGTGTATGAAATAAGGCCCGTCCGACTGCCCGAGATTTCTGCCAGACTGTTTAATTTTACAGCTAGCCAATCCGATGGGCGGGAGAAAAATAATATTCAGATAACATATCCACTGGCACGGTCTATTTAGTAGTTAAGAAGGACTCTCTTCTGGGCTTGTAAGTTTTTGAAGTTACCAGCCCAGATGTCGGGCTGGGTTTTTGGCTTATTTCATACACTGCTTCAAATATGAATAAATGATACCAAACAATATAATCCTATCATTGTGAAAATTTATCATCTTGGGGAGCCTTTTCTAAAGTTTTCAAAATGAATAAAATACCCTGTGAAATCAAAACTATTTGTGTGTCTATTTTTTTAAAATGAAAACCTTGTCAAAGGAAAATATAACCTGCACCCTTATCATAAACACACACTTATACACGCCATATCTCTAATTTAAAATCCTAATATTCAAGATCAAACATGTGTACGAATACATTGCTTAATAAGACCAAAAAACACAGAAGGTATAATCTACCTTCTGGACAGTAGTATCCTGCAGGACAAGGCTGGGCATTGAGGGTGGCATTCTCTGGTTGTACAGGAAGGCAGTAGAAGCCCATGGGGCAGGGGGAACACGCTGATGCTCCTGTGTGGTTGGTGTAAGTGCCAGGGGAACACTCCTGGAACACAATATGGTAGGCAACACGTCATATTCGGGATTACACTTTTTCAGTAAAGTACAGGTTTTAGTACATTTTTTTAGTTCTTCTGGGAATTGAACCCAAACTCGCATGTCAGGCACTTAAATGCCAGCTCATTAAGTCAGCAATCTAACCCACTCAGCCATCGAGGCTTCCACAAAAATGGAAATCTGGCAACTGGTAGTCTTGATCACTTTGTGTACCCCTCTGAATAGTGCAAATTGGCACAGCTCACATGGCCGACAGCTATGAATACATAATTCCTTTCAGAAATTGGTTAAGTGTAACACATTATACATACCTTGTATATCTCGCTTCCATTAGGACAGTGCAGGCCTCGAGGACACAGGTTGTCCACAGGGTTGGGTACAGATATGTTGTTAGGACAGTAGTAGCCACCCCAGCATGTTGATGTGGCTTCTGTCATACCTGAATAAAACAGAAAATACCATAGAATGAAGAAAGGGTAAAGTTCTTGAGCCAAACAATCTGACATGATTCAGCTTCATTTCCTGTACCCATTAATCGAAAAAAAAGGAAAACCCACAGAGAACACGATTATTTCATTAATGGTTGTAAACCTTTATTATTTGCATTTGAAACCAGTGATTTAGTTCATTTTCAAGAGACAAAAATACGCTATGCTGGTTTGAAAGGTTCACTTACTAGTCCTGAGAAGTTAGAAGCCTTCATGCTGATGGGCCATTAGAAAATTTGCATGATTTAATCTAATTTTAATGAGAAGGATAGTAGCTCAAGTTGCCAAATGAGAAAAACATTGACATTAAAACAAAATGCTACTGATATATTTCTACTCAACACACTGTTAGTCCTTTGTATAACTAGGTGATTGTTCACCTGGATCAGGGCAGTAGTAGCCTCCCAGGCAGAGGGTGCACTGGCTGGAGCTGGTCAGACCAGAGGCATTTGAGAATGTGCCTGGTGGACACTGTCTGGGCAGGTCGGTTCCTTCGGGGCAGTATGAGCCTTCCGGACAGAGGATGAACTTGGCATTGTCTGCCCTTGTTGGGCAGTAGTAGCCTGTGAATGGAGGACATGANGGGGAGTGAGTGAGTGAGTATGTTTTTTCACTGCTTTTAGCAATATTCCAGCAATATCACGGCGGGGAACACCAAAAATGGGCTTCTCACATTGTACCCATGTGGGGAATCGAATTCAGGACTTCACGTGATGAGCGAACGCTTTAAGGCTACCCCGTCGCACCAGGGAGAAGGGTAAAGGGGAATGTAAAGAAGATGGCAGGATCTAATCTGAGTTGAAGAAGCTTGACTCAGATAAAGGCAGTCCTAACAACTGTTAAAACATTCATCTGTTTCTCAGCAAAAAGGAATGCTGTTCATCAACGAAACAGTAAACTATAAGCTCTAATACCACATAGACAATGTTTGAGTTATTTTTAAAGGTATTGTACCTGCAGCACAGTTTCCAGTGGGTGTGGTGAGGTGCTCCCCCATGCAGTACTGTCCTCCCAGGCATGGTGTACACTGTGACAAGGCATACAGCCCCTCCTGGTCACTGAAAGTCCCGCTGGGGCAAGACGTCCAGTCCGGACCAGTACCTAAACACAGAAACTCATCAATTACACATCTTACAGCTTTAAATAGACACAATCAACACTGCTTCAAACAGTGTATGAAATAAGGCCCGTCCGACTGCCCGAGATTTCTGCCAGACTGTTTAATTTTACAGCTAGCCAATCCGATGGGCGGGAGAAAAATAATATTCAGATAACATATCCACTGGCACGGTCTATTTAGTAGTTAAGAAGGACTCTCTTCTGGGCTTGTAAGTTTTTGAAGTTACCAGCCCAGATGTCGGGCTGGGTTTTTGGCTTATTTCATACACTGCTTCAAATATGAATAAATGATACCAAACAATATAATCCTATCATTGTGAAAATTTATCATCTTGGGGAGCCTTTTCTAAAGTTTTCAAAATGAATAAAATACCCTGTGAAATCAAAACTATTTGTGTGTCTATTTTTTTAAAATGAAAACCTTGTCAAAGGAAAATATAACCTGCACCCTTATCATAAACACACACTTATACACGCCATATCTCTAATTTAAAATCCTAATATTCAAGATCAAACATGTGTACGAATACATTGCTTAATAAGACCAAAAAACACAGAAGGTATAATCTACCTTCTGGACAGTAGTATCCTGCAGGACAAGGCTGGGCATTGAGGGTGGCATTCTCTGGTTGTACAGGAAGGCAGTAGAAGCCCATGGGGCAGGGGGAACACGCTGATGCTCCTGTGTGGTTGGTGTAAGTGCCAGGGGAACACTCCTGGAACACAATATGGTAGGCAACACGTCATATTCGGGATTACACTTTTTCAGTAAAGTACAGGTTTTAGTACATTTTTTTAGTTCTTCTGGGAATTGAACCCAAACTCGCATGTCAGGCACTTAAATGCCAGCTCATTAAGTCAGCAATCTAACCCACTCAGCCATCGAGGCTTCCACAAAAATGGAAATCTGGCAACTGGTAGTCTTGATCACTTTGTGTACCCCTCTGAATAGTGCAAATTGGCACAGCTCACATGGCCGACAGCTATGAATACATAATTCCTTTCAGAAATTGGTTAAGTGTAACACATTATACATACCTTGTATATCTCGCTTCCATTAGGACAGTGCAGGCCTCGAGGACACAGGTTGTCCACAGGGTTGGGTACAGATATGTTGTTAGGACAGTAGTAGCCACCCCAGCATGTTGATGTGGCTTCTGTCATACCTGAATAAAACAGAAAATACCATAGAATGAAGAAAGGGTAAAGTTCTTGAGCCAAACAATCTGACATGATTCAGCTTCATTTCCTGTACCCATTAATCGAAAAAAAAGGAAAACCCACAGAGAACACGATTATTTCATTAATGGTTGTAAACCTTTATTATTTGCATTTGAAACCAGTGATTTAGTTCATTTTCAAGAGACAAAAATACGCTATGCTGGTTTGAAAGGTTCACTTACTAGTCCTGAGAAGTTAGAAGCCTTCATGCTGATGGGCCATTAGAAAATTTGCATGATTTAATCTAATTTTAATGAGAAGGATAGTAGCTCAAGTTGCCAAATGAGAAAAACATTGACATTAAAACAAAATGCTACTGATATATTTCTACTCAACACACTGTTAGTCCTTTGTATAACTAGGTGATTGTTCACCTGGATCAGGGCAGTAGTAGCCTCCCAGGCAGAGGGTGCACTGGCTGGAGCTGGTCAGACCAGAGGCATTTGAGAATGTGCCTGGTGGACACTGTCTGGGCAGGTCGGTTCCTTCGGGGCAGTATGAGCCTTCCGGACAGAGGATGAACTTGGCATTGTCTGCCCTTGTTGGGCAGTAGTAGCCTGTGAATGGAGGACATGACATATTAAATACAGAGGCACCAACAGGAGTGAATGTGCTGTTTCATGCACCTTTTAGAAAACTTCCACCATTATCATAGCAGGGGAAATAAAGTCACACCTTTGCCGTGATATAAACTGATTACCTCCAATCAGAGCATATTCTATGTATTTGCATTAAAATATTTGATAATACTATTAAATATTGATAATGAATTTATTTCAAATTCCGAAATAAATGATTGTCAATATCTATTCATTTTCTGAATATAACTAGTTCTTTAATCCAAGGAGTCACCAACTGCTAATCCTGCTTACAAAGTTGGATGTTTATTGTGAGTGAGTGAGTGAGTTCATATTTAACGTCACATCGGTAATATCTCAGCCATATCATGACGAGAACATATTTGACATTGATATAGAATATATGTATATGATAAAAACCTGTCTACGAAGGACAGTAAAACAACTAGAGGATGTTTATTGTGAAACAATGCATAGCACAATAATCTACTACAACAATTTATCAGTTTGGACTGATCAACATTAACCAGACATACTGTGCTACACTGATCAACATGATATAAGTTTCCCACAAGCAAGTCATCACAACTTCCTGTCCTGCCTTACCTGGAGAACAGAGAGATCCTGCTGCAGTCATGTTGTAATCGGGGCAGAAGGAGCCCCCAGTACAGTTGGTGCACTCCGCCTCACTCTGTCTGCCCGTGGTGGGGTTGAAGGTGCCCGGGGGACATGACTGGGCTACAACACTACCCTGGGGACAGTAGAACCCTGTTGGACAGATGTCGGCATTGTCTCCCATTACTGGCGTGGAGCTGTTGGATCCTGATGTACAGAAGTAACCTGCGTCACAGGGCCCAACTGGCTCAGCCAGACCTTCAGAGCTACAGTGCATTCCTCCAGTACATGGTAAACAGTCTGCCACTTCTGTCTTCTCTGTGATGTTGTTGAATGTCCCGAATGGGCAAGGGAACTCATTAGCCCGTGTTGTGTTGACAGGACAGTAGTGGCCTTGGGGACATGAGGACGAGTTAAAGAGGACCACAGGATCCTTCACACTGTCACATAAGAACCCAGCTGGGCAGGACTTACAGAACTCCTGACCAAGTTCATCTTGGTATGTTCCAGAAGGACATCTGAGCTCGGCAGGACTTCCTTCAGGGCAGTAGTGTCCCATGCTGCAGTTGTAGCCTGGGGGTGTAGCTGAGTCTTGACCTCCTGGACAGTAGTAGCCAGCACTACAGAGACCATCAGGAACAACATTGCCGCCTCCAGCACAGTACTGTCCTGGGAGACACTCGGTGCAGTCCGACTCAGCATCGTTCCCTGTACTGTTGAGGAAGAATCCAGCTTGACAGAGACTTGGGGAGGGGCTGCCGGCAGGGCAGTAGGAGCCGTGTGGACAGATATCACCTGTGGAGAGGGCATACGTGTAATGTTTCGCTGTTCATAATATCTGCATAATCTATATAAGTTATACAGGTACAAATTGACACCATAATATTATGGGTATACAAACACTGTGTGTCGAACGTTGATGTGTTAAACTTATGGTTTTCTCAAAGAAACAGCTGGGTGACTGTGTTTTCCTTAGTCAATTTACAGGGGTGTCGAACCCTAGATAGCTCAAAGTATTTGTGGAGGTCCCTTCAATGGTGTTTGACTGTACATTTGCATTTCATGGCAACATGTATATTACACTGTTTATATAAATCATCTGTTACAAAGGCAAACTAATTTTAGCATGTCTCCCTCCTAATGAGTGAGTGAGTGAGAATGGTTTTACGCTGCTTTTAGCAATATTCCAGCAATATCATGGCGGGGGACACAAGAAATGGGCTTCACGCATTGTGCCAATGTGGGGATTCGAACACGGGTTGAGCGGATGCTTTAACCACTAGGCTACCCACCGCCCCACCTCCTACTGAATAATAATGATAAATGTCACAGAGTGAGTGAATGTGTATGGTCTTATACACCTTAAGCAATACTCCAGCAATACCACTGCAAGGACAGCAAATGGTCTTCACACATTGCACTTATGTGGGGAATCGAACCCAGGTCTTCGGCATGACGAGCGAACAATTTAATCAGATGGCCCAGTAGATCTCCCTCTTGTCGTAGATCAATGAATACCAAACAGTATTTCAGAACAAGATACAATTCATGTGTCCTACCTGTCGTTCCATCTGTAGGGTTACCAACTGTGGCAAGAGATGTGCAGTAGTAGCCAGGGTCGCAGAGGTCCGTTGTGTTACT
>VKKT01009515.1:44882-58017 GCA_008038995.1 Haliotis laevigata | reverse complement strand
TGACTCCATTATACACTGACTCCATTATACACTGACTCCATTATACACTGACTCCATTATACACTGACACTGGAACGATGTGGACATGGGATTCCATTGTTCTGTAACAGCTACCGTGACTTCTTTGAGAGGCATTGTTAGAAGTTGGAAGTCAGACAGAACAAGTATATATGGATGACAACTTCTCTATTCTAGAGCACGACGTTTCGATACTGGTTCTCGTATCGTTTTCAAGTGAGAATGGAACAGAGAGAGAACAGGTGATATATATATATACAACAAGACTAATTAACAGTCACAGCGGAATAACAATGTGATGATAACAAATAAAGGGATAACAGAGGATTATAGGGATAACCATAGAGGCCAGTGGAAGCCAATGATACGTCGTGCTCTAGAAAAAAAGAAGTTGTCATCCATATATACTTGTTCTAGCTACCGTGACGTGGAGTAAACCTGCTCATGTGATTCTCCTGACTTCAGAGTCATGTAGGAGACATGTGGTAAACCTGCTCATGTGATTCCCATGTGAAACCTCGGATTCCTACAAGGGCTCCTGGGACATTAAATTTTCATGTGATTCTCCTGACCTCAGATACCTACACGGGCTACTGGGACGTCTAGTTCTCATATGTGATTCCCCAAACCTCATATTCCCGTAAGGGCTCCTGGGACATTTAATTTATCACGTGATACCCCTAACCTCGGATTCCTACAAGGGCTACTGGGTCGTTTACTTATCATGTGATTCCCCTGACCTCAGATTCCTGCACGGGCTACTGGGACGTTAACGAGCCCCCAGCCAGTGTGAAGGACGGAGATTGTGCTGCTGTGCAGAAGAACGGTCGTTGGAAGGTTGTGTCATGCCAGAGTCGTCTCCCTTTCTTTTGCAAATCTCCGTCCTGTTTGGAAGGTGAGGTATTTTGCATTTGTCACAAAAGCCCATATACTTTAGCATATCTTCCATATTTTCACAGAGGTTAATAAACCTAGTAGGCCAGTGGAAACTGCACTGAACCTAGACATTTCTGATAACAGGCCAGATTTGAAGAAAATCAAGGTTGGGGAAATATATTTTTTGTGCATGGTTTTGGGGGTGGGGTCTATTGTCCTTTCATCCACATTTCAGCATGAACTCGCTTGTCACGGCTACATAGTTCATAACAATTTTTTGGTTTATCTTCACACTGGTTAGTATTTTCATTTATAAAGAAGCCTACTTTCATCAAAATGTAAAATATTTTAATTATTTACCGATGTCGGCCATCTTGAATTTAAAATGGTTAATGGTTGCAATAATTTTCTGTTATATTTAAATAATTTTTCTCTTTACATTGCCTCACTTCAATAAGAAACATTCTATGACATCAATCTTTGCAATGTTTGAATGAGGTTTGGATCAAAATTCTGTTTGAAGCACATGGAGCGAGATGCAAAAACTGTTTGCCTTTCTTGACATGAGTTTTTTCTGGTTAAACCTGTCTCATCAAACACAATGTTGTACCTGACTGATGCTGTTGGCAATCTCATAATACACTGAATACTTTTGGACAGCATCATTCCACACGTGATCGTACAGCTATATTAATTCTTAAATATGTATACGTATCCATTTTCTGTCAGTTACACTATATCTTACGGCGTGAGTAGACAGAATATGATAGTGATTGCTGTGAATAATGCGGGTTGAAGTTTTAAATATCTGAGGGACACACGATTTCACAGCAGCTAATAGAAACATTCTTTTTAAACATTTTGAGTAAACTTACCGTCTCGTTGTTGATACCAACAGGGATCGTTATGATATAAAAATGAAAACAAACACGGGTTCCCACAGTAAAATCTTTATTAGAACGGTAACGGTGACTGCCAGTTGTCTTGTTGTATGAGTTGACCGCGATGTAACAGAGATGTTTATTCAACGTTATTTTAGTCAGCTACGTCCTGACATTGTTGTAAGCATTGTTCCCATAGCAAGTTGATTGTCGGTACAGTTGTTTTAGTCCGCAATCCATAATTGAGAGAGTCCGGATAATAAAGCAAGCTTTAATGATAAATTAAGAACAATTTTGCCGGGATATGGAGATTCGTGGGTTCTTTTAAGCGTACAGGGTTGTGTACTGTGCACTAGGGGTTGTGTGGCGTCTTAGATCGCTCGCCCACTGCGCCCCACTATTTATGGATATAAGATGTTTCTGTGGCTTCATGAATAGATTGGTTGCATGTTTGCTGTGATAGATCAGTAACACCAAAACATCTGTGTCATCAACATAGACAACCACTTCATGCGTGCTTTCGGGCATCATGATAGCTTGTCTTGCAACAGCAGCAGCATCTCCACCAGCATGTTCAACAGGTATTCCTTCTGAGGTTCTGAGAGCAGGTAGATTAAAGCCTGCTTATTCTGCTAGTTTGACAGGAAACTTGCTTTATCTTGAGGGACTGGAGTTCTTCACTATTATGTCTGTTTAATTTTTCTCCTCATCGGCTCAGGCTCCTTGGTGGTTGCATTTTCATATGCGTCAAACACTACACAACATGGACGATTCTGTGTAGATCTGTGCATGACACTATCAACATAGATCTTGCATATTTCAGCAATCGTCCCAATCCTTGGCCATGGTATATGCTGGAAACGTGCACCTCCATCAATGACTACGCCTGGTGTTGTGTGTGCTTCTTCTTTGTGGTAATGTGTAAGCAGATATTTGGCCAGGGCAGACTTGGGCATTTTCTCATGGATCCAACATCATGGGAGAAAACTGGTGACACTGCTGCAAGTTCAAAGGAGAAGACATCATGATATGGAGGACCACTCACGTGACTTATTTATAGTAATCGCTCATATAAGCTCCATTGATGACATCCTCAGCTGTGAGCGGTCTGATAGGCGGCCACACGTCTTCATGGTGGCAACTGTGACTACTTGTGATGCCTTCTTCAACACATTTCCAGATGTCATCACTATCATATTTGTCCTCTGAGCAACCATTTGGTTCGTGCTGAATTCTTGTTGGTGATGTTGATTAATCCTCCTTTAGTTTTGCCTGCTCTGATTAGACATTGCTCCATGACCATGTCTCTCCCAGTGTCACTCCATAATTGCTTCGGTTTTTTTCTGATTGTAAACAGAACAGCTTCCATAGGTACTTTCACGCAAGAGCACAGACAAAGACAATCCTGAAGATACAATCTGCAGAATTTGGCATAGTTGTTGTGTCCAGATGCTACAAACAGGGGTAACATGCCTTCTGTTGGTTGCTTTCAGATGTAACTGCCAGTTCCCAGTGTGCTCTGCTCTCACAAACATCCTTACAGTGGAAACAAAGTCCATGAACAACAGCCACAGCTTGGCCTTGATAGTGATTTCTTCTGATCTTTCAGTTCAAGCAGTTGCACATGAAGCTGTTTGAAATTTTCACAGGCTGTGTTATCAACTTGTGATTCATGATTCATGTCTGTCAAGGTCACAACACTTGGTCTCCCCTCTACTTCTGCAATAGCGATTCTTGATCCAAAATACTGAAGGAGGCGGCGTTTAAAGTAGGTTGAAATCCCAGTAAGCAGATSAGCAGCRTACAGATCCAACAGCTACTGTAGAGTGTACAGCTTTCCATTCTGCATACTTTCTGGCAGCAGCTCACACCAGGAACTGAAGGCTGTGTTCTGAATGGTTCTTGCTGAACCTGCAGAGTCTGTCCTTGCTGGCCATTCATGCTCATGCAAAAACCACTCCATGCAATGTCTGTGGTGTGTTGCCTCTACTGCACCAATGTCATCAGCAACAACAATGTAAGCTGGAACATCAACTGCCGTATCATCAGATTTTCTCCCACAGAAGTTGAGAGGTCTCTTGCAGCATACTTTTTTCCCTCTGCTGAAAATATCAATATTGCTGATTGCTGAATTTCTATTTGGATGTTATTGAAGGTCTTCCAAATCACTATCATTTGCACAAATAAGGCAATGAGCGCTGTAGTTAAAGTACTGTTCCCTGGTCTCAATACACATGGCTAGTTTCTGAGCTATCAGTATGTTTGATGATGCGTAGTATGACATTCTGCATTTTTCATGGACAAAGTTAATTTTATATGATTAAAGAGTTGATTGTAATGAATCATTCAAATAGTTGAGTAGAATGTTTAAACCCTTGTCTCCTAGTTTCACTTCTCCTGAATCATTGTGACAAATGACACGTCATGATGGAGATCGAAGCATATCTGTAAAGAAAATATACACTCAATTAAACTTATGATTAAACATAGGCGTATTTGGACATCGCAAGACATATTTTGTGGCCAGTTATTATTTAAAAAATAGATATAAACCTTATGTATCTTATATATTTCACTAATTGTGATAAATAGTATATTTGATATTTTCCCAAAACATCTGCATGGGGTAAACATAAATCCCAATAAGCATATTTTGACATGGTAAATTACAAGCAACTTTCCGTTTTAATGAAATGATGTTTCATCTAAACTTCAAACATAAAACCTTACTGATTGTTTAACATGCAAGTTTGTTGTACATGTGTTTTAGTTTTGCAAAATTATCTCGAACTATCTGCATTGACATACCGGGTTTGAATGGAAAATAAAATTCTTTTACTTGAAATATGTTATTGAACTATCACCTACTAAACATAATATTCCTGAACTATATACTTCCATTATTGATAACACTATCAAAAGTATTATTTTTCCTTATCCTGACTCATGATCTTTTGCTTATCCCCCCTTCCCTTTCCAATGGGAGTGGAACACTTGAATCCCTTGAAGTTCCCGAAGCGGACGTATAAATACACTCACCAACGAGTTACCTCCCTTGCCCTTTCCTGCGCAAACCATATCATGTGACGTGTCCATACTTGTCACTCTCTCCCTTTTCGCCCAAGCGGATGGTTGGGCGGGCCATGGAGTCCCGTATACGGCATCACATACCTTTTTATTTATATCGATTCTTCCAAATTACCCTGTATATCGTTTTGGCTATAACTATTATGTAGTATTTTTAAAATTTTGTAAAATTTTCATTGATTTTGAGTCAATTACACTTCATGAAATCCTGTATTGTTTGCAGGCACAGGTTACCCTTGGCTGATCCTCACCCCAAATGCCCCTCGTGCATAAATCCATGTTCCTCCAGCTTGCGCTTTAGCAATTCTATTAATTTATCAAACCTTCAGTTTAATCAATATTTGTCTTATATTTATAGACGTGCCATGGATCGGGTGAGAAAGGCATCTCAAGTCATACCTGATAATACTGCAGATCAGCCTACAAACCGTACGTTGCTTGCTAATATCGATGTTCATAATGCTGATGCTATGTCGAGTGCGTTGCAGGGGCAGTCCGCTTGTAAGGGGGCCAGAAAGATATCGTCTACATCTCTATCAACGCCGTCACAGACTAAGAAAAAGACGTCATCCTCTTCTTCAACGCGGAAGAAGTCTACAGTTACCAGACCTGATGGCAAAGCTACGCGTGCTAGCTCAGCTACGCACCAGAAGTCCTTCAACGAGGAGATTGTACCACCTCACGAGATAGACGTCTTTAACGAACCCCCATTATTTCTACCAGAAGTACCTATGATATCAGCGATGCAATCAACCTCTACTACTACGAGGTCGTCCCCTACTACAGTCACAGCAGGACAACTGTTTGACATACTACCTCTTGCTTCTCGGATTGAAGTTGAGGCACATAACCCATCAGCGTTTGCGAACGCTTCAGCTCCATCGGAGCAGCGTCAACCTATGCAGAACTTTGATCCAGGGGAATTCATGACTCAATTCACCAACCAGATGATGGCTAGGATGGATCATCTACGATCCATCATAGCCATCATCTGGTTGGTTGGAGGAATCGAAGGCTACGAAAAGCCTCTCATCCACAGATACCGTACACGAACCCACGGGGCTGCACGAATCTACTCCTCTTGGATCTACACCTAAAGATGACGTTCGATAACGTTCACCTTCGCGAAGTGTTACACAGTCGGAAGACTCTGTCATATTGGAGGAAGATGGAGATGCTTACCTACTCTATTTAAGTCCGCGAACCCACAACGTTCGAGAACATTGAAAGGTCCTGCTCCTACACCTAGCCTCTTTAGGAAGAGATCGCAGACTTCGCACAGACGTTTGTGAAGTTACTCACCTCAAGCTAGAGGTTCACGAGGAGAAGACTCTCACAGGAGTTCACCCTATGATAGACGTTCGCGAGGAGATACTGCACCTCATACAGGTTCACGAAGAGAGGTATCCACAGATACAAGCTCGACAAACGATCATGAGGATTCGAGAAGGGAATTAAGTTCGCACACAGAGGATTTGCAAACGGACTGCATCTTCCTTGACTCAGAAGTAACAGCATGGATTGCTAGTGGGTTGAACCTGGAGTCTCCTTCTAAGGATAAGGATGATATCTACACTTATGATGCGCAATGATGACTTTGACTCCGTCACAATCCCTCCGATTGAACTTATATCCAAGGTACCCTCAAACCTTCGCACAGCCTTTGCGAAGGCTTCGAAGCATCAGAGTCAGCAACTACCATCATTCAATAAGAGGAGATTCCCCTTACACCATATGGATCCATTTGTGAAGGCGCCGGATTGGGATGATAACATCARACTGGTGAATGATGCCCGGAATAAGATGTATAAAGTGGAAGACAAAAAGCTATCGCAGTTGGATACTGCCACAAGGAGATCCTTCTTTGGGCTGGCCAGATCCAGAGCTATCAATGAAGCATTGCTAAATAAATTAATATGATATAAATAAGGATGATATACTCAGCCCTTGTGACACAAAAGAAGTATCAATTCTTTTTGTTGGACCACCTCACATCAATATCTGCGGGACTCACCTTGATACGCGTACAGGGACTACTGTCGTCATGCTCTTGGAACGATAGATTCATCCAACCTCTACTAAGAGCTCCATGGGAGGCGCCTAACATATTTGGAGGTCTAATAGACGATGCAGCTAAGGAAGCTACGCATGATAACAGAGAGGTGATGATGATTAGAACCATAGATACTCTGGCCAACGTCATCCGCCATACCTCTCAGAGGTATAACAACAAGTCCAAGTATTCCAGAATACAGAAAGCTAAGGACAAGAAGTACGCTAGCTTCAAAGGCGCTAAAGAATCTTTTCGTCACCAATCCGGAAACTACAGAGGTAACTCTGGGAGAGGCCGCGCCCCAAGGGCTGCCAGAGGCACTAGACGTTGATGCCAGGATTCGGACGACCTGAGTCTTCCAACCCCAGCCGTTCCTGTAAAACTATCGACAGTGAGTGGACATCTACAAGGGTACTGGAGAAATTGGGGGATACTAGAGGACGACTACGTCTCTCAAGTACTAAGAGAAGGGTACAAAGTACAACTAAAAGCCACACCTCCGCAATCCCTCAGCCTGATGGTCTTCACTTATGCAGAGGAACAGGCAGTCAAACTACAAGAAGACATAGACGCATTACTGGAAAAAGATGCGATGGAGATAATAGATCGGAATCATTTCACTTCAGGCTTCTATTCCCCAATTTTTCTAGTACCGAAAAAGAACTCCAAGGAGAAGTTCAAACTGATTCACAACATGCACAAATTCAACAGACTACTTACTGAAACCAGAGAGGTTCAGAATGAGCCACCTGCCTCAACTCAAACTTCTCATCCATCCAACAGATTACATGGCCAGCATAGACTTGCAGGATGCATACCTTCATATCCCGATACATCAGGAATCAAGAAGGTATCTACGATTCCTATTCAGACGGCAAAACTTCCAATGGAAAGTCCTACCGTTTGGAATATCTTCGGGTCTGTGGCTATTCACACGAATAACCAAGCCTATAGTCGCATACCTACATCATCGAGGTCTACGTAATGCCTTCTACTTGGACAACGGAATTCAGGTTCACCAAGATGCCAGTATACTCAAACGGCAACTGAACTTCACAATCAAGCTGCTCACTCAACTAGGATGGTTGGTGAACCAGAGGAAGTCAGAGTTGGAACCAAAACAAGACCGGCAATACCTGGGGATAAGGTTTATCACTACACAGAATCGGATTGCCGTCCCAGAGGATCGATGGGTCAAGATACAAGCCATGATTCCGCCAGCAGTCATCCCTCGGGTAACACTAAGATCATGGCAAGTGTTACTCGGTCTGTTAAGCTCGGCGCAGGACTTGACGCACACAGGAAGGTTACAACTAAGACCGCTGCAACGGTTCTTGACAAAACATTTAGACAGCGTCGACCCTATTTTGCTGCTGGAAAAACTCAGGAGATATCTACTGTGGTGGACACACATGTCGACGTTTGCGAAGGGACATATTTACAATAGCCGGCCTTCGACACGCATCTCTACGCAGATTCCTCGATGCAAGGATGGAGTGCGCATCTCAACGATCAAGTGGCCTCGGGAAAGTGGTCCAAAATAGAACATAAACTGCACATCAATCTGCTAGAGATGAAAGGAGTGATCAACGCCTTACAACTATGGTCGAGCTTGCTGAACAACAAGATGCTGATGATACATACGGACATCTCTAGAGTAGCATTCTCAATAAACAGGCAAGGAACCACAAAGTCTCACATTCCAGTTGTTCCAGATAACACAGGAAGCAAACGTCTGGATACAGGCGTGTCACATACCCGGAGCCAAGAACGTACTGGTAGAGCCTTCTCTCAAGACCACTACACCTGTCACCTACGGAATGGATGCTCCATCCAGAAGTGTTTCGGAACATAAGGGAGATAGCATCCCCTTGCATAAACCTGTTTGCCACGAGGTTCAACAAACAACTAGAGACGTTTGTCTCACCGGTTCCAGATCCTCAAGCCTGGGCAACAGATGCACTGAGCATGTCGTGGGAAGGATTAAACGGCTTCACTTTTCCACCCCCGATATTACTGCCAAAAGCACTGTTCAAGATCAAGCAGACTCAGATGCTACAACTGACTTTGGTCGCGCCTTAATGGCCAGCGAGAGCATGGTTCCCAGACCTAATAGGAGATCTCGGAAACCCAGTAATCAAGTTACCAGATTGTCCGAACCTGCATATACATCCGCACACCAAGCAAGTCCACGGAAACCCAACAGTGTTCCAGTTACACGTGTGGACAGTATCAAAACATGCTTGAAGAAAAGAGGATACTCCGCCAGGCCAGCCAAAGCAGTAACACTAGCATTACGCAGATCGACTTGTAACCTATATGATGACAAATGGCGAAAGTTTTACACTTATGCGAGTCGGAAAGGCTTCACTGTGATGATAGCCACTCATCCTCAAGTGGCGGAATATCTGTGTCATCTTAGACAAACCAGACATCTGAAGGGTTCGACACTATCTACATACCTCGGTGCGATCAGTACAGTGATTACTATGAAAACAGGCGTCAAGTTGACGATAGTACCAGAACTACTTGCTCTGCTGAGATCTTTTAAGCTGGAGGACCAGCAAAAGAAATTCAGAGCTCCAGCCAGGGATCTAAATGTAATTCTGCGTCATCTTACCAATGATGTATACGCACCACTAGATCATATTGCACTCGAGCTGCTAACACAGAAAACGCTGTTCCTGCTTGCGTTAGCCACAGCAGCTTGCATATAGGAGATACATGCGCTTGACTTTGGTCGAACTACTTTCGACAGAGGGCAATATAATGCAGTTCATCTAGGACTTAGATGGGATTTTACAGCCAACAACCAACTACCTGGTCAACCAGATAGACAGTTCCACGTACCAGCGCTATCTACAGTCCTTGGTCCACAGGATATAGAGGACTTATCCTTGTGTCCAGTCAGAGCCCTGAAGATATATCTTCAAAAGACTGGAACGAGGAGACAACAATTCAAACGCCTGTTCATCCCAATATCAGCACAGACTTCGGCAGAAGTCTCAAGAGAGACCATATCGTTCTGGATAAAAGCCATTATATTGAGAGCCTATATAGCAGCAGGACTAGAACCTCGTAGAGCTTCCAACCCACACGAAGTCAGAGCACTGACATCAACATTAGCTCTGCATGGAAATTGCACTAATCCAACAATTATGGAAGGATGCTTTTGGAAGTCGGACRYGGTGTTTGCCAACCACTACCTCCGAGACATAGCCACTGAAGACGTCTCAGGCATTCACCAATTTGGACCTCTCATTGTAGCACAGCAACTAACGGTTCCTCAAAGGCACTGAATTGGAAAATCTCACCCTTTATTTCGTTGACTTGTAGATAATTTTACTAAGGAAAAGTACTAGTAGAAAGTCCATGCGCACAGTCAAAGACAGGCTAGCATGAGTGATTAAAGATCCTCTCCGGGTAATAACATTACCTGTACGTAAAGTGGTCGCGACTCATTTATGATCAAGATCTTATAATAATCTATGGGTTGATATAAGATATCAAGTAGTGATATCAAGTAATGAGATGGAAGTAAGACAAGAAGTGGTCCCCCCGAGTTATAACGGAAGTTGGAAGAATAGGATCACGGAATTGACGTTAGCAATTCCCATGGGGGTGGGGGCTTGGGTGTGACGAGGGTCTAAGTACAGCTGTTGAATCCAGTGGCTTGACCCACCACCAATCTGTCGGATTCTACAAGCAAAAGATCATGAGTCAGGATAAGGTAAATTATGTAATTTTGTAAGTAAAATTGATATTATATACTTATCCTGACTCATGACGAGAAGTCCTCCCAACCTCCCCGTTGAAGACACTTGAGATTTCACAGCAGATCCAAGTGCATGGGCAGAAAATCAGGWGAGAGTGACAAGTATGGACACGYCACATGATATGGTTTGCGCAGGAAAGGGCAAGGGAGGTAACTCGTGGGTGGGTGTATTTATACGTCCGCTTCGGGAACTTCAAGGGATTCAAGTGTTCCCCTCCCATTGGAAAGGGAAAGGGAGATAAGCAAAAGATCATGAGTCAGGATAAGTATAAAATATCAATTTTACGTAAAAAATTACATTTTGCAATAGTAAAACAGTACAATTACATCTGAAAGGTTTTGACATACACATATCTATAATATGCTGTCGAGAATTTTTTTTCTGCAGTGTTTGACCTTGACCTCGGCATCAAATACAGGGTTATATATTAACTTGAAAAATACTTACTTTTGGGGGACTAATGTTAATTAGGCAAACATAATTGATGTATAATATCAATAAGTCTATACACMTTGTAGTGAGGTTATAATTCAACATAAACAACTAATTATGAAAAGTAAACATAAATGGCTGCATTCTATTTATAGTAACACCATGAAAAAAGATCTTTGAAGTCTTTGATTTGGCTCTTATGTGTGTAAAAACTAGCCCAGAACTAACTTGCCAGTATATGGCTATTATTTGTACTGCATGTAACTTTTTAATTGAAAGTTAAAATCATATTTGGTGATTATTAACATTGATAGTTTGACACTGTCATCATGCCTCTGCTTAGTGATTGCAAAGTCACCTCAAAAACATATTTCCCCACTAAATAGACACAAGTTAACAGTATTCAGCAATAATTGGCCTGTTATCACAATGTCTAGGTTAGTTTATTTTGACGTCGATTTCTACTGGCCTATAGTTGTGATAACTGTCATATTCCTTTATGAGAACAGTTTTGTAAATGACAGGTTCGTTCGACTGTGGGCGTGGAAAATGCCTGAACAACAAGTGGAAATGTGACGGCATCAACGACTGTGGCAACAACAGGGACGAGATGGACTGCAGTAAGTGACACTACCTGTATGTTCATTAGTACGAACCCCTCAGCCTTAGCCTTCGTAAAGACTGTAACGTTGACATCCTGATTTATGACCATTATGATTCTGTGATGCCTGATCCGTGATTTTCCGTTTTCTCACAGCAGAGTGGAATATATTCTTGTTTATTGTCTCTGTTACCACTACAGAAAAGCAATGAACAGACACACGTTACAAATAAAATTGTTGTCTGTATTGAGCAGCAACGTTAGTTCATTAAGAGAGACATTATCAACATAGAATTCCAAGTCTCATCTGTGAAGATCTCCCTTGTGTAAGTAAAGGAGAGTTGCTAGACGTCAAGGAATCCGACTTGAACCCACTAGGACAATTGACGAGAACTACAGGCAAGGATTTCATGTCAGAAGATGCAGGTAGTGGCACAATGAGCAGAATGTACTGGAGCTGTGCCAGGTGTACTATATATCCTTCCGGGACATTTCTTCATTTTACAGAGTTAGTTACATGTTTAGAAACAATTTATTCTGTGATATTATCCACACTGAAAATAGCAATTCATATGGAAATGACATTGTGACATTTCATCTATTTTTAAGGTTCAAAGTGTACATTTATAAAGACCGGCGCCAGTGGCAGAATCAACTACTTCAGCGGCTACGCCAACAACGCCGACTGTATGTGGACCATCATCTCACCTCCTGGAACACAGCTTGGAGTCACGGTACACAGGGGAGATAACCGCAGTTGGAGGCGTAACGCCCTCAGCATATCGTATATATACATTGCATGAAACGTGCTAGATAATATCATCATTCTACACTGGGCTGTTCCATTGTCTCTACATGTAGCATATTGTTTGAAGTGGTAGGGAAATCTGGGAACGCTGCGATAGCATCGGCGAACGTGTATATCAGGGGTCCTCTACAAGTTGCTCATTTGCATGTTTTTGTTGTCTAATATGGAGCGAGGAGAAGCAGAGCGTGAGTAACTGGTGTTTTGCTTGTTTCAGTTCAGCTCAGTGCGCCTGGAAGATAAGGTGGATTTACTGGAAGTGAGGGTTGGGGGCCAGACGATACTGGACACCCGGGTGTTGGAGACACTGACAGGCAGCCTCAGCAACAAGGTCATCTTCAGCACCAACAACATGATGCTGCTACGTCTTACATCGGACTCCTCCGTTACAACATTTGGCTTCGACCTCACCTGGTCGTCATGTAAGTTTGTGGATTGTGTTGGGACAGCTTGCCTTTTCCTTCTTTAAATGTTTCTGTGTATTATATTTTTGTGGATTCGTTTCACAGCTAACAATAACCTCTCGACGGACGTCCGCCCTATGACTGCTGGGTCTTCGTGGACAGACTTGACGTCGCCATTCTTCCCCAGTACCCCACCCAGTGG
>VKKT01009511.1:30169-46669 GCA_008038995.1 Haliotis laevigata | reverse complement strand
TAAATAACAATTTGTCAAAACTGAAAACTGAAAGCAAATGTCATTTGAAGTTTACCAAGAAAACAGTAAGTGAAATGTTGGACTTTCTCATTGATGACATATTTGTGAAATGTGGGTAAAACATTTCGCCAAGAAGTAGGCATCAGTTGTGTTCTCCTTCTTCCGGATCTGTTTCTTTATTTACAATTTGGCGGTCATACTGTGTCANTATCATCTATCATAACTGGGCTCGTAAACCGACTAACAGCAGTTAATAGTAAAGCAATGTACGAAACAACGAACATTGGCTTCAAAAAAAGTATTTGAGACAAGCGGAATTAACACCATGAGGATTCTCAACAAATTCAAAGGATTTGCTGACATGTTCACACTCTCAGAAACGAACTGAGTTCAGTTCTGTCAAAACGTTTGATTTTTCAACGTTGTATTCCAAGATCCCACATGACAAACCCGAGAAAAAACTTCATTCCTTGATCCATGGGACATTTGGTTTGTAAATAACAATTTGTCAAAACTGACAGCCAATGCCTTTTGAAGTTTACCAAGAAAAAAGTATGTGAAATGTTGGACTATCTCATCGATAATATCTTTTAAAACATTTCGCCAAGAAGTAGTTATCAATTGTGCTCCCCTCCTTGCGGATCTGTTTCTTTATGCATATGAATCAGAATTTCTGTTTGGCTTGGCAAACTCAAAACAAGGTAATTTGGCCAAGAAGTTTAACTTAAGCTTCCGGTTCATCGATGGTCTAATAACACCAAATAGTCAATTCTCTTCCACTGATTTACCTATCTGAACTTGAAATTAAGGAGACAACTGAGACCGATTCAGCTGTTTCATATTTAGATCTATGTATAAATATTCAGAAAAGAAAAGGATGGTTACAGTGAAGAGTGAGTTTAGTTTTACGCCGTACTCAGCAATATTCCAGCTATATGGCGGCGGTCTGTAAATAATCGAGTTTAAACCAGATAATATTTTGATCAACAACATGAGCATCGATCTACACAACTGAGGTACGATGACATGTGCCCACCAAGTCAGYGAGCCTGACCACCCGATCCCGTTAGTCGCCTCTTACGACAAGAATGGCTTACTGAAGATCAATTCTAACCCGGATCGTCACGGGTAGGATGATTTCAACTTTTCAATAGTCAGCTTCCCATTCATGTCGATCAATATACCAACAGATCCAGCTTTTGGTGTTAACATTCACAACGAGTGTGGTCTTTTTATCAGGATTTCAGTTGTTTGATCAAGATTACAACATTCAAGGCCACAGTGAAGCTTTCAAGAAGTTGTATGGTAGACATGTGGAGGCCATTTCCAAATTTGATGCATCAGTGACAAAGATGATGTCCTATGCAATTCCTTAGTTTGTCTTATACCATATGTTCACGAATTATTTCAAGTAAACAAATGACTTGACTTACAATATTTACATGACGGGTGCCAGTTGTGGGCAGGATAGCTCACCTTTTCGCAAACACCTGGTATCATCACTATTACAAGGTGATTCATAAACACATGTTCTGTCATCGTATCACATGGTGGCAATCACTGGATTTTCTGGTTCAGACTCGATTTGTTTACAAACAACACCATACCGTTGCAATGCTGCTGAAACAAATATATGCTCATGATATAGTCACAATTGTACACTCGACTCTGCAGTGATTTCTTATGAATGTGGAAAGGGTTATGTCGCTTCTATTTGATCATATCTTCCCTACCTTGACTTGGGCGTAGTTTCAGTGCAATGCAATCACATTTGATACGAATGCCAGAAAGTGAATAGCAATATATACAGAGGTGCACATACACCTGAAGATAACATATTTACAAATGCAAGAGAGGAGGTTATTATTCAATTAAAATACGAACGTATTTTTAAAAGCACCGGTGACTGAAATGTACACAAATATACAGTCAGTATATACAGAGACAGGGATAGCTGCATGTGCAGTAACGAACGTTTCACTAAAGTCGGCCTAAAGTGAATGTGTATGGATAACATATTCCCTGTCTGAATGGCTCATCGCACATGGCAACGCCAACCTTGATGACATCATATTAAGATGTAATGACACATGTTTAAAGACACGTCATTTTACCAGGATAAGACCGAATCTTTGCTATACCTCTAGCCCCCTTATATTTTTGTTTTGTTAATTGTTAGTTTAACATACCACATACTATCAAACTAGTTTTCAAAAATAAGTGCTAATCTAGTTGACTTTGTCGTTCGATGACATAATTGTACATTTATGAAATGTATTTGCCAACTACATGTTTGAAATATTGTGACGATAAAGTTTAGCTCATTTACTCATTAGGGGAGAGATGTATTCAATTTGGCTGTCGGATAAAAGAAAACTCTTTATGTCAAATATGTGTAAGCATGTATCGATAGTAGTATGCTTTGCTGAAAGAAATACAGAATAGCCATTTTCAAATATAGTGAGATCAGCATATCACATTCAGTCTACTTAAAGGTTTGAATTAAAAACAAAAGTAAACAAGTTAGTTATTGTTTGAGGGTTTTTTTTCTTGTTTTTGTGAAACTTTGTTGAAAGCTTAATTACTTGTACAAACATAAAACTGTTTCATCAAGTCTCTCCTGCTATTGGTACATATAACAATTCGATCATTGAAAAGACTTGTACAGTTTTACCCAGTAGTCGTGTTCAGTGTCATAACTAGACTACTGTGTCATTATATTACAGTCCTGTTTGGTCTGTTAGCAAAAGCCTTGTCCAGTTGCATTAGTAATATTGCTGATAATACACAAKGCGCAGACAAATCATGTACAATATTGAAATGATATTGCACAGTGCTACCATGCTTTACAGGTTAGCATGGAGTCCAAGACATTCCAGTCGTCCTTGTGCAAACTCAAGACATCGGCGAACATCCTCCTGAAACTGAAACAAAACACGTCAGAACTGTTCACTCAAGGTACACTGTACTTAATATGGTGTCTCACTGTCTCGAGCAAGCATTAGTTTGGAGACATACCTCTCAGCATTAACCAAACCCGACTGTCTCTTACCCACACAAACGTATATATACATGTTTAATCATGAATATGTGTAAAGTATCTAAGTTACCTGCAACTAGATTCCACATGCCAGCAAAGACTGACAATTATGACTGTGTCCTACCTGGGAGAATGGAGGTCCACCGAGAGTTGANTGTAGACGTCGCATGTTGCTGATGACGTCCACCCTGTTGTCGTCCTGTAGTCTGCTGGCGATGTTTACCAAAAGAACCAGGAACCGTGCCTCGCTTATAGAGCTGTAGAGAAGAATAAGTCATGAACCCACTCATGGGTGAACTCAAGAAGGTATTAGAAAGTGTTGATGGGTGGCATAACTTGAATATTTATGGACGTATAAAACAGAGCAATGGCAGCATATAACGTATGAATGGCTATCAATGCACATAATAATGCTTAAGTTCAAACTGGAGTTTGTATCAAAAGATAATTTTGTTATACCCAAACATTCTTATCAGATGAAACGACATCAGACAAAGAAGGTAACTGAAATATTTGTAATAACCTTCACAATTCTAATGATATGACAGCGGTTTCACAACTACTTCAATTTTATTCGTTGATGTCTTTATAAAACAGAACCACTGGAAAATCAGTAACATATTTAGCAACATGCAACTACCAGGAATCATTGTTTACTGATATTGAGTTTTGACTGTATGCTAATGTGGCTCTACATATTTCAGTGTTTCTGACATTACACATGCGGCAACCTCGTGTCCCAGGATGGAGAAACGAAATGTGTCGCCAAGAAGCGACTATTTAAAACGGCTTCGCTCCAATACATATTATGGAGTTTTCAAAGCTCTGAAATGAAACTTGACATCTTTCAGACACATGGTAGATACATATTCATGTCTAGAGCTTCTGATACAGTTACATATTTTACATGTCCATCAGAAAGAACTATTGTTATGGTTACACAAAAGAAGTGTTGGTACACAAGTGGACTGACGTGAACAGAATATTCTTACTGTGTAATGATTGTGCAGAAACATCACCGTGTGTCACCCATCCATGTGAGTAAGCTGTCAATCAACAGAGTGACACTTGGGTCATGTGTACTTCCGGTCACATGATAGTGTTGAATTGTTGAGGTGACGTCAGCACCCTGAAAAACAGTTTTCCATTATTTACATAGAATAAAGATCGTTAAACTGAAAATATATTTAGCCATTGTTTTCATCAAAATCATTCGGAGGGACACCTGAATATGCTGCACATTTGTAAGGGAAACCGGGACCTTCAGCGTGACAAGTGAATGGTTCAACAACTTCGCCACCTCGTTAATCGTAAGATGATATGTTGGTAATATATTCGATGCCAAAAGGTTTCCGAGCATAATTTCGCTGGTAGAACCCGTGTTCTTAAATCATTATGCAGTGCAAAGAGGAAATTGCACTCCATGTTGCTGTGCACAGTGTTTGGTCGAGGGACATCAGAAGGGCATTGATGTCATTCTTGTTTTTTTAACAGAACAGGTCCAATACTATATTGCTCTGGCACTGGTTGACCTTGGATACTGGTCATGACTGTCAAAAGCATATACCCGTGAAGGTACGGGTTAGAATATTGATCTTCAGTAGCCCATGCTTGTAGTAAGATGCGACTAACGGGATCGGGTGGTCAGGCTCGCAGAATTGGTTGACACATGTCACCTATTCCCAATTGCGCAGATCAATGCTCATGCTGTTGATCACTGGATTGTTTTGTCCAGACTCGATTATTTACAGACCGCCGACATATAGCTGGAATGTTGCTGAGTGCGGTGTAAAACTAAACTCACTCACTCACTCAAAAGAATATTGTATTCAATACATCCTCTTTTCGAAGACAGGTAATCGTGAATTGTAACATATGTGTCATAAGCCTTACATTTACTGCGAGATCAATAGTGTTCAGGATAACATCATTAGATATAACTTTAGACGTTTGCAGGCTTGCTGTCAGCCTTGACGTGGAGATAGGACTGTCCATCGACTGGAGCAAGATCTGCAAGCCAAACAGTGTTGACTTAAGTGACTTTTTCCTTTTCAGGATCGTTAATATTTGAGAGTACATTTTGGATTGTATAAATAGTAACCACTAATATACGACTTTTTAAGAAAGGAAATGCATCAGAAGAAGACAGTGTTAACTTTACAACCACATATTATCTTTATCAACATATCAAGCGTTTTCCCAAATATTTTAAAACAGTTCCTACCTGGGTTTCTGTTGCCAACGTGATCAAGGTCCGCGAATCGCTGTTATACATCTGATTCCATTTTTCCTCTTTGTCTGGTTGTGACGTCATTTTGAAGAAGCCCTTCCTTGATGTGTACGACTGCAGTGAGATATAATCTATTACACATACATTTATGTTAACTGTGTATATCATCCTGATCTACAGACATGATCTTAGACAAGGCATCTTATCAACGAAGTAATACAAGGAGTAGAAGTAGCAAGTCGAACGACAATATGTTCACATGAAAGGAAAAATAATGGTTAACAATTAAACTCATTCAGGTAAGAACATAATTAATTTTAAAATGTTCGACCTGTTAAGTACATCAATGAGTTGACCTATATTCAGCCATATTAAGAAGGACATTGTAGAAAGTATTAACTTACTGCCACCGTGGTAGTATGATCTCCAGGAAGACCTTCCGAAAATGAACAGTCTGTTTAGAACAGTGTAACTGCAACTGCCTTCTAATTAGACCCTCGCTGATTTCCATAAGGCATCCCTGCTTAAAGTATGCATGATTCTGACTGTAGCATGAGTTTGAAGGACTCATATAGTGATAACACTACGTGTTCACCAGGTGAATCTATCCTGCCCACCGGTAGCAGACATCAGAAACACATGGAAAACCAGTTTACATGGTTTCTTCCAAAATCTCGAGAACACCTTACACAAGTGAAAATGAGAGTTGTACCCGACATACTTTTGTTACTTACGCGTCCGATTTCTCTATAAAATCGTTTCATATAGTTTTGAAGCTTTCCTGAGGCCTTGCTTAGGCAAGAGCTGCTGGAATATTTCTCGACACAAAGGGAAAGCTAACTCTTTATATCCCTTATGACATACGGCCTTGCGGGTATGTGCTGGAATATTTCTCAACACAAAGGGAAGGATAACTCTTTATATCCCTTATGACATACAGTCTTGCGGGTAGCTGCTGGAATATTTTTCAACACAAAGGGAAAGCTAACTCTATATATCCTTATCACATACAGTCTTGCGGGTAGTTGCTGGAATATTTCTCGACACAAAGGGAAAGCTAACTCTTTATATCCCTTATCACATACAGTCTTGCGGGTAGTTGCTGGAATATTTCTCGACACTAAGGGAAAGCAATCTCTTTATATCCCTTATGACATACAGTCTTGCGGGAGGGAAAGCTGATGTTTGAAATCCCCTCTGAAATACTGACTTGTGTAGAGATTTTGTTACACTGAATCTTTATGCTTGCACCCGAATTGTAAATAGATGAGTCGGCGTTGCGTCCGCTTTGCTTTCTGGATTAGGTGACTAAACAGGTGACTGGTAAACACGGTCCACGTTCTGGTTGCTATCTAGGTTTGGCCGAATCATAATACTCCCTATTACGCCCACCAACAAAGTTGAACGGACTGAAGTGAAGCTTTAGAAATACCGGACCGTTAGTAATCTCCACCCTGTCGGCAAAGTGATACCAAACCAGGAAACAAGCATTAAACTTACTTTCAGAGGTATTTTCCAAAGCCTGCAAATGAAACAGATAGCACATTCACACAACAAATATGATAAAAGATATAGTGAAAACATGTGTTAGTCTCCCTTATACAAAAACAATATTTTGGTTGGTTGTTTCATCATGGTTACAAGTGTAAGGCTGTTAGTGTTAGAACAAATAATTATTTCATATTTCTTAATAGCGTTGATGGACATTCATACCGTTGGGCTTACCTACCTCCAGGTGTTCCTGCACGTTTCTTTTGCCCATGGTAACCCCAGACACATGAGTGAGGTCTATCTGTCTGATGGTGTCAGCATCCAGTGATGTGTCCCCCTCTGTAACCGCCATAGCCACGGCCTGGTACAGATACAGGTACTGCTCCTGGTGTTAGACAATGAGAACGTGATATCAGGAGACCGGGATAGATAACATGTGAACTACATAGGGTGTTGGTGGTGTACTCACCTTGGTCTGTATCATGTTCTTCCTTTGGCCTCTCATGCTGGAGACGAAGCTGACGACGTCTACCTTGCCTTCTGCCACTGCCTGATCTACGAGACTCTCTATAGCTATGTACGTCCCTGTCCGGCCTATACCGGCACTAGAGAAGAAGAACCATTATAAATAACACGCTATTCCTCAATTACACTAATTTCTACTTCAAATTCCTTGTGTATCATCTGTGGCAATCCAAAATTAATTACCTGCATATAATCTACAGCTCCCGAAACATAAATATTAAATGTATTTCTCTTTATATCAAAGACAACCTGCAAGTTAAAACACATTTAAGATACATTGATTGTACTTGGAATTTAATGACTTTATCATTTTATAGACATCAGTTTATTATCGTTTCCGTCCGAGTCGACCTGTGCCCTCATTGCCATCCCAGTAAAACTCAGTCCTGCAGTGGACTATGCTAGGTTGTGTTTGATGTCTTGTGGTGGCCTTGACCCTCCACATAAACTCCAGCAAGGCGGAAGTGTCTGGTACACCATGGTCAGGCCAACTTGTGAAGTGAAAGTGGTGAACGTGATGTATCTTTCCTTCCTGATATTTAGAATTAAATGCATTTTAAATATGTTGAATTAAACGTTTGCCACAAGTATTACACATTTTCGCTTATATGTTTGAAAAGGAACCTGTTTTAGAAAATTGTAATAATTGTAATCATTGCAATAATAATACCGATTTGATGTGAACAGACAGTTTTGTGACTGTGTAGTTTGCAAGTTGCGTTTCTGTCTCTTTGGTAACTGAGATGTCGCCGTAAATGGATGTTCCTTTCTCTGGCCAGTACCGAAGACACTTCATCTGTAAATATTAGGAGATTTAAACATGTCAAGTAGGATTAATATCTCGATCATATCAAACGAGGAACAGGACACACTACAACGGTTGTTATGTTGTGTGAGAGATTTCTATTTGGAATCATTGGATATGTATGGACTTGAGTCTCTCGTGTCAACTTTCTTATTTAAACACCAGTATCCAGTTCCTGCTGAACATTCAACATCTTTGGGAGGGAAAGGAGTTGAATGTGTTGAAGATGTTGTGGAAGATGCTGTATACATGTGTATTACCTTTCCCGCCTCAACAAGTCCCGTCGCCATGACAGTTGTTGTAGACTGCTCCTGATAGATCATTCTCCAGAAATCCACCACTACTTCCCGTCTGTAGGGACCTTATAAGAATATGAATATGACATGGAACGTTTATAGATTATCCATAGGCATTCAGAAAATATATATTTAAAGATTAAATAGAATCTTACTTTCATGGCAGTGGTCACTCAAAAGTGACCACCTTCATCAGATGCCACTTCTACTTTATATAACTTGATAAGTTATATATGCTCAACATCAAAAGCAGTTTAAGGCAATTACCAGCATTTTCGTATTTTCGAACTGTCCAGTTTGGTATAACAACTGCTTTTGGGAAGAATAAATTAGTTGCTCAAACACATTTTCGTAAGTCCGTTCATTACGTTTGTGCTCCACTGAGCTGCCATGATAAGGTCATGAGTACCAGAAAGCAAACTGACTGGCCACTTTTTTTTCAAAAGCATAAAGACAAAAGGCGTAAATTCAAAGTGGGTTCGGATGCACACCAATCACTGTTGTAAAGTTAAAGATCCCAAAGTGGAAATACACCTGCAACTCAACATTACGTCATTATCAATAAATGAAAGGAGGAATAGATCTTGAATGACGTTGGTTTTTGTATTGTTTGTTTTTCATTGGGTGAGCAATTATACAATATCTGCTTTCTTAAGATAACAGTTTGAGTAACCGTTTGTGTGTGAAACCTAACCTTGTGCTGCTATGTAACGCTTTTCTGCTATATATCCCTGAAGAGAATTTACGAAGATATGTATTATTTATATAAATATAAAACGTCACTGCCAGCAAATCCGTGTATAACAAGATTTAAGTAACATAATACAAGGAAGCTTATTTATAAAGTGATTTGCTGTCTATTAAGTGTTCTTTAATGATGCGACTCAACACATTACAGCTGTTTTTAATAAGGAAATATGTGCCAAATAATATGTGCCACATGCAATCAATATAATCATCAAGTCGAACAACTCAGTCACGTATTAGGACAGAAACATGTCACACAAACCCTAACTCGAACTATCCATGGGTTTCCGGGTAAAGAACCTATAAAGTACATCAAAACCTTACACAGTACGCCAAGAGTGTAAGTTAACTTCAAAGGACGAGCTACAAGATCAAAACGGCCCATTTTGCAGTTACGCTCAGTGTGTATTCGGTGACTGATTGACAGTCGTTGCTTAACTCACATCGAGGTAGCTGGCGTTGATGTAGTCTCCGTCTTTGTCGTCACTGACGGGGTGCAGCACCACGCGGTTGTAATCATCTGAAAACGAATACATCGTCGATTTAGGCTTGACACTGAATGACGAAGTGCAACTGACTGAAAACAATTATGTTGTACGATGTCACCCTTGGCCTTAGAGTTAAACATGATCATCTACAAGATGTACTCACATGGATAATAGCCTCTGAACCTGTTCTTTCCTTTGTTTTTAGGTTGTTGTGATTCATCATAGGAGTGTACATAACCATCAGGAAGTCGATGAAAAGGAAAACATGTGACATACACAGGCTGATACTAAACAAATCACTTACTCCACATGATTATTATCACATCCACAGTATGTAGTGTTATCCAAACTAAAACCTGTAAGCTGGAGGCAATTTGCACTAAGTGTAATTGCCTAGTGTGTGCCTTTGTGTGAGAGTTGGTTGGCTCGAACAGCATTCTCTGGTCGCGGTCACAAGTGGAAAGAGGGAATGCCGTTTGCAGCCACAATTTCTTGCAGCCACAATTCCCCTTCGGAAAACAGGCATTAGATAGTTTATTTCCATTTTTGTCATTTCAGGAGAAGTTTATATTTAATGGATGTTTCAAGGAGCTGTTGTAGGATGGTTTTGTGTGATGCAGCTTTCGTGGTGTATACTAAATGCCATTTAGCAACTAACTTATGTCAAATTCTGTTAATTCTTCCTCGAAAGTTGTGGCGTCTAAAATGTATTATAAAGCTTGAGCACGTCACTTTGTGTTTACCTTAAATTCTTCTTCTGCTCTTGCTGGAGTCATTTCTTCAACCCGTGTCTGTAATTCTGACACCGGAATCACGTGGTTACCCCCATTATTGTCCAGGTTGTAATAGTATCTATCAGGGGCCTCTGGTGTGTCCTCAACCTGTGCAGGCTGGTCAGAGACGTCATAGTCCTCTTCCTCCCCAAGGTCACCTGTTCTGCCTTTACCCGTATCCTTGTTTCCAGTCGTAGAAACTGCTTCCTCGGCTGAATCGCCTTGAGATTTATTTTGCTTGCTAACCTTTATTTGAGTAGTTGATGTCTTCTCTGAAGACAACGTTGGTTTCTCGTCGTTATCAAATCCGACATTCATGTACATACCAATGTCTTCCGCTACAGGAAACAAAAAGGACACGTCACAACTAAGATATAATATCTTTGTCATGTGTAGAAGTAAAAGAAATAAAAAACAGCATTACTTTACAACTGAGATACCGACATTACACAATGTAGGTATGGTATTTTCCGTTTTGTCATGGAAAAGCAAGGATCAAGTTAATGGACCTCTGAAGAAGCATATCTATGTCTGTGTCAAGGTCCATCATGCATCATATACCACTGAGTATACAAGTCCTTTTGCGAATAATGCTACTGTTTTGCCTCATTATATCAGTCACAGATAATCTTGTATAAAAGGGAAAACACCGGGGAGACAAATCTACCTTGTTTGGGTTTCATGCTATCAGCAATGACGGGTTCGGGTGTAGAGCGTCCATGAATGATTCCTCGTCTTCTTCTAAATGTAAGACACAAATTGGAATATATTTGAATAATTGAAAATAAGGGCTAGTGATTTTGTAAGATCCATGTACTTACACGTGGCATTTTAAGACATTACAGGGGTTTGACATTGGTATGAAAAAAGAAAAAGCAAAGTTCTGGTCAAAACTGACCTGATCAGGATGACGGCGAGGACCAGCAGCAGTATGAACACCACTCCAACAACAGCTCCTACTACAGCAGCGATTTGAAAAGAGGTGCCAACAGGCTGCTGACTTGGGGAATCTGTGGGAACTTGCTCTAGAAACATGATTTAAGATGATTCCAATTTTATATACATCGATGTCCAGACGTCTCTCATCACATAAATATGTGCGTATTTACACAGACCTGTCAATGAAAGAATAATATTGATGTTTGTCATTTTGTGTAATCTGTGTCATCTGTGTCATCAGATACATTTACATAATGTTATACCATGATGAATGTGTAATTTACTGAAAGAAGTTTTCACTCTTGAAAACATTAATGTTGCTATAATTTAAATGGACATGTCAGTAAGTCAGTATCTTGCTTCACAACCGAAACTATGCGACAATGGCACACTGACTGTGGTACACTCAAAGTCAGCCTGCACAGTATCTGGAGACAGTTCAATACCAAGTCGTCTTGAAACCTTTTCTGTCAGCAAGTTGAACAATCTGCTAATTACTGCTAATTACCTCCCAATTAGCAAGTGCAGGGACCAAATAGATTATCCGTAACAGGATGTTAGTTGTCAACTGCCCATTGACAGGTTGATTGTCTATTTTAGTCCAATATGGGGAGAGGATGTTGGATTGTACAGATTAATTGTGTCATTGGGGCCAGAAAATGGTGTCGGAATTAGGAATGTACAGATGTCGGATAATTCAATGTTTAAGTGAAATGAAATATAGACGAACGCTGCCGGGACCCCCAAAATATGTCGGAATTCACAGATTGTCGGATAATTCAGATGTCGGATTATACAGAGTCCACTGTACTGATATGCTGATCCTTACATTCCTCTTACAGTCACAATAACACATCGGAGAAGTTTTGTCAGTTTATTACTGTTAATTTGAGTAGAAACCTACTGCTGAATGTCCATGTTCAGTTGTACCTAAGTTGTTATCTATCAAAACAATTAGGGGCGGTGGGGTAGCCTAGTGGTTCAAGCGTTGGCTCGTCACGCCGAAGACCCGGGTTCGATTCCCCACATGGGCACAAAGTGTTAAGCCCATTTCTGGTGTTCCCCGCCGTGATATTGCTGGACTATTGCTAAAAGCGGCCTAAAACTAAACTCAGTCAGTCAGTCAGTCAAAACAATTACATTATAGTGGATAAGGCACTGAATAAAAAACACTGTGTTAAGAAAACGTTTGAAGCTTGTTGTGTAGAGGGCTATTATTTTCATAATAGAGGATGGTCGCTTAAATATCTCAGCAGATCATAGGATAAGTTAATGAGCAGGACTAATGTTAAGCACTGATACCTTACATGTAAGGGGCATACCTTTTCTCTAAGTAGGGATGTATTTTCAGTTTCCAAACTGCCTACACAACGTTTGGTTGTAAATTGGGATGGCACACTGGCATGTTGGCACATTGGGAACAAACCGTCACAATAGTCACGAACAAGTGTGACAAGCTCTGCTCCTGATAGAACATCAGCGTCTGTAAAGTATGCTCATTGTAACCTGCCTGTTGCCTTGCACCCGACGTCGACATCTCGTTCTTACCTGTACAGTCATCCCCTGTCCAGCCTGCTTCACATCCACCACCACAGATCCCTGCTGCGTTACAAGAAGAGGTCTTCATACATTGTCTAGAGCTGCAGCTCATGTTGCACCTGATCCCATAATGTTGGGCATCACATTCTGGAATAAGATCATTATACAAGTCATATTTCATTCCACCTTCTTTAAAGTGAGACATGTTTGTAACTCATTACATCTGTATCATCACATCCATTTCTGTATCATGGGTCGACAGATACATATCTGTGTACATTGAATTTTAATTTTTGATGACATGATTCATTGTTGCAATAATTGTTTAAGTTCTGATGATTGAACTGACACACAACTATCTTGGAAATCTTAATCATGTTCCCATCTGCCCAACCTCTTTGCGATTAGTAGCCGCATAATTATGGCTATTCCTTTTCATACCCTCATAATTCAGTCAGGGCAACAATTTAATACTTTTACCAATAATATCTCTGTGATGTTCTTCCCTCCCCAACAAATTAAATTCAGATAAGGTTATTTAGACATTTAAAATACATTGGAGGACTTCCTTTTCACTCTGGCATGTTTGATCGCTACTCTTACAGAAATTCTTTGACACCGTATACAGTTTCTGGCCAAAGGTTTGTCACTGTCATAGGTACCATAGGCATGTGTACACATTATCAAAGTGGAAAGTGTATATGATCTCTCACAGTGGTTTCAACCAGGCATACGTATTGTCACCCACGCTTGTGAACCTTATTGAAGGCATTACCTGTACAGTCAGGACGCCTCCATCCTGTCAGACATCCATTGTCACAGGTCCCCGTTGAGCCAGTTAAGATTTAAAGTCACATCGGCAATACTTCAGCCATATCGTGACTAAAACTAGTTCTAAATTCATAATTCATACATATAATATATAAAACCCTGTCAACGAAGGACAGTAAAGCCACTATATTATCACAGATTGAGTTAAAACTAGCTAGCTTATATATTTAAAATTAGAAGATTATTTCTTGACAATACAATGTAAAAATGGGCTATAGATCGCCAACAACTGAAGGCAGATCACCATACTTGGGTCCATGGGGTCCCCGTTGAGTCACAGGAACAGTTTCTCCTTTCCATATGTATGAGGTAAAATATTCATAAGAAAGTGGAAAGGTCTTAGAAGAAGTTTATTTCATATTCGCTTATCAATAATTCCAACGCTCACCTTCTTTACAATCAACACCCATCCATCCAGCTTTACATCCAGAATCACATGACCCAGTCACATGATCACATGATGAATTTCCCGCACAGTGTCTCTCAGAGCAAATACTGATACAGTTTGCGCCATACTTTCCACTGGTACATTCCGTAACAAAGAACTGGGTAGGTTTCAATGCTTTTTATGGTTAGATATATGCTGATATTCTTCATGCTAACTATCTATGACATACCTCCTTCCTTGAATAACTGATCCATTTGATCCCTTCCAAGTTATGACTATTGTATTTGATCTGTCTACTTTCTCTTCTTTCCATCTGACTTTGTATTTGATTTGTCTTTTCATACCAATACAAGTTCAAAACTATTCACCTTCTGTGCAGTTAACCTCCACCCAACCAGGAAGACATCCTGTGTCTCATTCTCCAGTGTGACGGTCACATGACGAATTTGTAGCTAAACACTTCCGCCCTGCACATGTTTCGTTGCAGTTAATGCCATAAGTAGTGTTGTTGCAAGCTGGAAAATATAGATAAGGGCTACTGTGTGCATTCGGCATATAGCACTTTAAGCGACATTAAGCACTTGATAGGTAGTAAGTTGTGTATTAATCAATAGGCATTACACAATTACTGCTGACTAAAAATCGTAACTTACTCACTATTACACAACTTAAATGCCTCAGTGACTGCCACACCTGTTCAACGCACGCATTTTATTATTTCTACATTTTAATCCGGTCTTACCTGAGGCCACGCTTGATAAGGGGGCCACATGTGTGTTGACAATATCCAAGATCACAAATTGGATAACACCAATACTGACAATAAAACCTTTCTCACCTGTGTCGCATCTCTGCCCCTGCCACCCTGGTCTACAGTCTCCAGGACACAATCCAGTCCAGCGATCGCAGGTCGAATCCAGGCAGTGACAGAACGTATTACAGTTCACCCCGTAGATTCCTAGGCTGCAGACTGGTGCATTGTAAAGACAAAATTAGTACATTTGATTGCGTTGAGAGACAGATGAAGATGAATTGTGGTTAAGTGGAGATGAAAGATTATTTCACTCAAATAGTGACGTGCATTCACTTGTATGTGCCTTGTACCAGTTCGGATTTATTTCCCGCCGTGATGTTTCTGGAATATTGCTAAAAGCGGCGTAAACCAAACTCAGTCAGTCGGATTTATTTATCTTCGCCAATTGACACTTTGGAGCCAACGTGCTGCTTTTATCATGGCTTACCAACTAACATTATCAGGCACATTACCCTGGCCCTCAGCCACCTTTTATTTCCTTTAATTGGACACAGGCACAGTAACAGAATGATAATTTCAGGGAAGATGAGTTGTGGGCGACAATAAAGGGTCATATCATGGATAGATTAATTGGCTGAACTCCCGGAAATAGCAAACACCTTGACTTATCAGTATTATCTGATAAGCAACGTTCTGACTCCACTGATATCGTGAGCAAACATAACAGAACGTGTTACTGGAGATTGTAAGCTGGCAAATCAGTGGAACTAAAGTTTCACAGTGCACCTGCAGAGCCATTGAACAGTTGAACGCTAGTTATCATACACTGTGTATCCTAGCATCTCTCGTTTTCACAAGAACGCTCAACAACCAGGTAGAAGAAAAAATATCTGCATGTCATCTCGCTCTGATGTCTTTAATACGGCTTCTAAATTACTGATATTAAGCTCTGAAACCTAGATTACAAAGCCTCCTTCATTTTCTGTTAAAAGCACACGTGTGTCACTGGAAAGACATGTACTTGTAAGTGCGACATATATGTCGTACCATATATCTCCACCTCACAGATGTTCAGTGCATCACCGTGTGCAGACGGTGACCACTGTGTCCCAGGGTTCCTGATGGTGACGTATCTGCCGGTACCGTTACAAGCAACATCAATTGGGTAAGAGGCTGTGTACGGGAGGGTGAAGCAGATCTTGGATTGGTCTTTGTTGAGGTAGATGTTCGAGTTAGCGTTTCTCCAGTAGTCTGTTATAAAACAAGCAGAGTAAAAAATGACGTTAGACAATTATATTGTGTAAATAAAATTGTAAAACTGAGTCAGCTTTCTGTTTGCGAATGTAATACACAATACCAACCTGGTACTGTTTCACCTAAAGGAATTAGCTGGCTTTAGAGTTGACGAGCTGCACAGACCATAGTGTATTACAAATAAAGTGTAATGCACTAAACAAAAGAGCAACTTTACATATGTAGTTTTATGTCCCAAATATACCCATATAGAGCTTAGTGTGTTAGGGGATAAAATTGTGCTATGTGCGTAATGAGCGTACACTACACTAAAACAGGATTAGGCATTAAGGTGCGCTTGGTGCACCGTCCACAGCTCGATGTGGTCACTTTTTCGCTGGGATTAGCTATCTGTATTGGA
>VKKT01009494.1:17515-28181 GCA_008038995.1 Haliotis laevigata | reverse complement strand
TGGTTGACACATCAGCAGGTTCTGGAGGAGTGGTTGATGGCATAACACATTCTCTAGGAGTGATTGATACATCAGCAGGTTCTGGAGGAGTGGTTGATGGCATAGCACATTCTTTAGGAGTGGTTGACACATCAGCAGGTTCTGGAAGAGTGGTTGATGGCATTTCTCTGTCTGTATGAGGCAAGGCAGGCACAAAGTGGTTCGGTACCCAGTGTACATTTGACATATCTTGTGTTCTTGTACTTGTCCACATTATTTGAATTATGTCGAGTCCAGAACGTGGGTTTCGTGGAACGATCAATCGGTGTAGGTCTCTTCTCACACTTTTGTTTCCCAATTGTGGGTAGACAGAGAAGATCTTCATGCCTAAGATAGTTGAAAGGGCATGCAACTGCCATATTCCCATGTATGTTTTGGACTTTCGGATAGACATGATTTCATCCCTGAACACAGCGTGAATGACTTCTGTTGTAAGAGGGACACCAGCCATGTAGTGTTCTGAATATTGGGAGTAATGTCCCGCCAGACTTTTAGGAATTTTGGCTGTTGATGAGAGACCTTGTGTCAAATGGTCCTGTGACAAGTACACATCTTCATTGTTGACCAGCTCAATAACTATTCTTGCCCTTATTTCTTCGTGTGATGATTCATGCCCAAAGGCAAACACACTGCCAGCATGTGACAGACAGTTTCCATCGGCACTAACTTTCACCGGACAAAACTGAGCCGGTACATCCTCTGGGTATAATTGTTTGGCTTGCCTGTCCACTCCAAGGCCTGTGCTTCCAATACTTCGTTGTTCACAATGAATTGTGTATTCCATCATTTCAGCGAAAGAGTTACATTTGCTTTGAAGATCTTGGTAGGTACTACAAGCACACAGTTCCTTAAGAATGTTTTCAAAATAATGTCTCCTTGACGACATGACATTTTCTTCAATGTCCTTTTCAGATTTCTGTTTCTTACGGGATGTTTCAGATGTTGGCAATTTTACTTTTGACCTCTTCACAGGGAACATGAATCTACTACATTCATGATACTTGCAAGGGGAGGTGTGAGTGCACGAACAGCTGATATCTCTATAAAACATAGTATGTGGTGACTCTGATATGACCTGATGAATCCTCATGGTCCCAGGAACTGGATCAAGAGTTGACACTTTCTTCAACTTCTCAATACCTTGTATATCGTTTCCATTGATGAGGAACAACTTCACGGTTGTTTTGGCTTCTTCTAGTTTGGATACAAACGAATTAGCATCCACAATTGAGGCCCCACATCTAACAATTTCGTCTGCTCGTCTCTTCAGTGCTCCGCCAATCCCATCTGGGGCGCCCTTACCATGTCCTGATTCAAAATAGTTCCAATACAGATGCTTGAAACCTAAGTTAAATGGCAGTGAGGAGAAATGGTAAAAATTTCCTTTTTGACGATACTGTGATGTAGGTCCATCACTATAAAAGTGGATAGTATCAACACTAGGAAACTCCTTTCTCACATCTTTGAGAACAGGCAGTAGATGGGCCCATATTGCTGCTGGACCATGCTCCAACGAATCGGACACTGTACAGTAGGTCTTGTGACAGTCCTTTGTGTAGAGAACGCCAGTGTGTAATGTAATCTGTGTTTTAAATGCACCAAAGTGCATAGCTTGGATTTCACTTTCAAGCTTTCCTTGGTAGTTTTCAGCAAAGTCAACATGCAGTATACACTCTTTGGCACTTAAATCCCTATGGATGTTTCTGTAGTGAAGGAACTGATTTTTCATGTTGAAGAAGTGTCTCTTAAATTTGGGAAGCTGGTCATGGAAACATTGAACTAGATCACTAAGAACTCCAGATTCCTCTTTCTTGGTGGTTATGAAGACATCTTTAACTCCACTACTTTTTATCTCTCTTTTAATCCTCATGTGTGTCCAATATTGCCATGAAACTGTCTGATTCTGATCTTTGTCAGAGATATCTAATTCATAGTCAGTGCATTTGGGACATTCTCCATACATGCAGGTTTTGTTGTTGATGTCACATGATGTTTTCATGACAACATTATCAGGATTAGCATCAGACAGCACATTGAGAGTGTGTAACTTCTCAGTCACAAGACGAAAGTTGTCATGAATTTTACACAAGCAGGTATCTCGCTCATATTCTGTTGCTTTTCTAATCCAAAAAGGCTTCATTCTCCAAAATGAGGTAAAGCTCACATGGTTATTGGGATTCTCTGCCTTGAATTTTCTGTACAAGTTTCTCACAGTATCATTTAGAAGTCTTTTCTGTTTTTTTACTTTCCTGAAAGTTACTGTTTCCTTTTTTCCTGATTTCATGCGACTGTTGTCATCTCGTTCAAAGAAATGTTGTATTTTCTTTGCAATTCTTCTGGTGAGAGATGTTTTTGCTTTGACATTTGTTCTCACGTTTATTCTCAATGATTTTTCAGCATAGGTTCTCATTCTATATTTCCGGAGAACTTTTCCCGCCAATGTCTGAGAAAAGGATCTTTTGAATTTCTTTGTTGAATTTCTGTAACTGCTTCGCAGTTGGTCTATGAGGACATTATGAAAGAGAAGGGTCTTTCTTACAGTCTTCACAGATGAATATTTCATTGTTTTGTTTGTCCGAGTTCGGGAAGTTCCTTCATCCCTCAAGTTTTTCATTCTCTCAATTCTTTTTCTGAACATTTCTGAACGTTTCTTCTCTACAGTTATTCTATTCTGAAGATCATGGATCCTTCTATTGTTGGCACTTCTTTCTTGCTTCTGTTGTCTCATACCTTGCCGTCTTTGTCGTGATGGTCCGGGTTGTGGCTGCTCATTGGTAGGAGACATTGGAGGGGTCATCAGTCTTTCGACTGCTCTTAACTTCTGTCTTTGCTTTTGTTTCAATTCCCTCCATTTAGACCTCTGTGATTTCTTGTCTCTCCTGGACAGGTCATTGATCTTTGACCTTCTGCTGGCACTCCTCAGCTTTTCTTTTTCTAAATAACTGGCTCTTTTCTGCGGATCCAGATCTCTATTCATTCGGTAACGTCTCATTTTTTCAGCAGCACTTAAGGCCATTCTGGAATAACAAATTTAAGTGATTTATGAAGCATGGAGAGGTTGAACTATGCTAATACCCAAATTGCAAAATACAAAAATAAACAACACATAGGTTCAGTATGTTTAGAGAGATAACTTCTGAGAAAAAAGTTCCAAACCGTTACCATAAAACCTGCATCTTTTTAAGCATGAAAGAATGAAAACATCCGTGAAAAGCATTCGCATAATTGAATCTGTTTAATGAATTATTCCATATTAACACAGATTCACTATATTTAGAGAGATAATTTAAAGTAAAATCATAATTCTGATTAAAAGTTCCAAACCGTTACTACATTTTGTCCAAACCGTTACCAAAAAACCTTGAAGATCTTTTGAAATATGAAACAGTGAAAATATCCTTGAAAAGCATGTAAATACCTAACTATTTTTTTATGAATTATTCCATATTAACACAGATTCACTATATTTAGAGAGATAATTTGAAGTAAAATACAAATTCTGATGAAAAGTTCCAAACCGTTACTACATTTCGTCCAAACCGTTACCAAAAAACCTTGAAGATCTTTCTAAATATGAAAAAACGAAAACATCCATGAAAAGCATTCGCATAATTGAATCTGTTTAATGAATTATTCCATATGAACACAATTTCACTATGTTTAGAGAGATAATTTGAAATACTATAAAAATTTTGTTTAAAAGTTCCAAACCGTTACTACATTTTGTCCAAACCGTTACCAAAAAACCTTGATGAACATTTTTGATATGAAAGTATGAAAATAATCCATGAAAAGCATTCGCATAATTGAATCTGTTCAATTAATTATCCCATATGACCACAGATGCATTTTATTTAGAGAGATAATCTGAAGTAAAATAAAAATTCAGATTAAAAGTTCCTAACCGTTACTACATTTTGTCCAAACCGTTATCATAGATTTCCTAACCGTTACCTTTACTTCATAAAGACAATTGCTCTCATAGAAAATAGAAACTTACCCTCATGGGTGTTTACTATCTAAAGCAGATAGATAAGTAAATAGAAATTCATTATCATACCAAAGAAAATATCCTTTAAATTTGAAATTTGTTAAAAATATGTCCAGACCGTTACTATTATTGGTCCAAACCGTTACCTGACCTGTGTTTTTTTAAGGCTACTGCATCAAAACTCCTATGAACAGAAAAATTCCATGCTTAAACCAGTTTAACTCTTAAAGTCATTATAAATTTGTTTCATTTTTTTTCAACATTAATGAATAACTTCATAAATTTCTCAAAATACAATCATTTTGTCCAGACCGTTACAAGGACTGTCCAAACCGTTACTTTGCAGAATGGTAACGGTTTGGACAGTAACGGTCAGGACAATTTGTAAGTAAATCTAAAATAAAAAAATGAATGATCCCTGAAAGATTTCAAAGGACATGCCTTCCACCTCTTCCATTTCTGGGCAACATATCCATTGAATTTAAAAAAATAAACGAGATTCATTAGACACTAAATACATTGGTAACGGTCTGGACAGTTAAGGTTGACACATAACATTTATACTTACTTGATGGTGTCAATTTTCTTCAAACTGTGCTGAATATCTTCATTTCATCTGCTGTCACATGCACAGGAAGTAGCTCAAGCAGACACAGGAAGTAGAATTACAATCCAGCTCCAGGGGGAAATTATTGCAGGAATTTCATACACTGGTAACGGTCAGGACACAAAATAACAGGACAAGCATGTTACAATTTGTAGAATTTTTTTTTATTAAGTAAAAAAAATTAAAAAAACAGTTTGAGTATGCTTGATCAATCCTAGTTGGCATACTATGAATTAATTGGTTTATTTGCATTTATTTTTACATTATTTGTAAGCATTAATATAAGCACCATCACCTCCGGACGGAGTAAAAATGCCAATTTTGACCCCAAAAGGTGGTTAAGTATAAATTTCAAAATGACAAAACTAGTCATTTACCACATTTACAGACTTGTAAACACCTAAATATATTTTTTAGTACAAAAAAATCCTTTTAAACTCACAGAGTATTTTTTTATTTGGAGCGGACACAAAATCCTACCAATTTTGAAAATGACCCATATAGCGACTCTTTAATTCTATTTTGTATCATATTTAATCTGTTAAGCCAGATACTTTCATTGATGACAACGTCTTATTCTAGTATGATCCAACAGCCATCATACGTAATGTTGCCTTCATTATTACAAACCGGCAAGCAAAACGATTATATCTAATCTTTGGTTTATTATATAGTGCCGTTTCCTTCGGAATGTACCTAATTTAACAATGTTGTTATAGATGAAATCACTTTTGATGATGCATGACATGTAATTATGAAAAGTAATAATTTAGTCGCTTAACAGCTTACAGACTTTCATATTGCTTTTATATGACACACAGCAGGAATTAGAGGGTTACGAAGGTTATCAAGATCAAAGTTGGATTATCGGCCGCCGACGGGATTTGGTGGCGGTCTCTCATGGATGTTGTTAAAGAAAAATGGATGAGATGTAATCACATGACGGAATGATGAGGAGACGCCGAGAGAAACATGCGCACAACGACAGAACATCTTTCTTATTCAAATGTGCAACAAACATGATGTGGGCAATAAATCTTTTACGCTCTGCTACCCTGGTAAAAATAACTATTTTGATTCAAACGTCTGTAAAAACACATAGTCCTTGAATATAATCGTACACACATGTGAAATATGTCGTGAGTGAGTGAGTTTAGTTTTACGCCACACTCAGCAATATTTTAGCTATATAGTGGCGGTCTGTAAAGAATCGAGTCTGGACCATACAATCCAGTGATCAACAGCATGAACATCGATCTTCGCAATTGGGAACCGATGACATGTGTCAACCAAGTCAACGAGCCTGACCACCCGAACCCGTTATTCGCCTCTTACGACAAGCATAGTCGCCTTTTGTGGCAGGCATGTATTGCTGAAGACCTATTCTATCCCGGATCTTCACAGGCAAAATTTGTCGTGAAGGAACATGCGACTCATGGAAGCCTGATTCTACTTGTGGAACATGGAATAACTAAAGCGAAAAAGCAAAAGCATCAGACTGAAAGGCACTGTTTGAAGTGCGATAAGCCACTATCAATCTAACCAATGTATCCATGCATAATCCCAGGAATGTRGAACATTTASCAMTAAAACATGCTCCAATTTTAARTGCTGATGYTAACATGAACAGAACCATATCCCAATAGWCAATGTAACAATAATGAAAACGTRATCGGCAGAGTCGTAACTTAAAACAGATATATGTACTAAATCTACAGAATTCATGGTATCGAAATGWAAACGTGAAAAMTGTGGAATTTATTATGYATWGTTGAGGCCCGAAGAGCCMATGTGTGGCCGCCTATGYTATATCTGGACTCTCKCTCTATWTATWKATAATATAGCTWATGTTTATGCACTTATATTCAGGGACATAAACTGGAAACAAGCAGGGGTACTATTGTGGGCTGCCCTCCCTCATTATAGCTTTTGGATGGTAGATACAAAGAAATATATGTTGAAACAGAATCACAAAATTATGTACACGTATATAATTCCACAAGCAGCAAGCATGCTTTAAACAACAATGAAACAAAACTCACTCATAGGATACCATACCGGCTGAAGCAATCGTATAATGCCTTCTATAATTCAAAGTTGGAGCAAAGTCATTCACTTTGTAGCTTAACATTGAGTCCCTTGAAAAGTTAGAGATATTCGTTCAAACGCAACTGCTGTTACAATTACTGCCTTACATTTATGATCGCATGNCACCTCTAAATGACCATAGACATTAGCGTCATTACTAACGTCAGAAGTGGTTTTATGATTACAAAACAAACGTTCACATGTTAATCGCAGGTATACGACCGATGTCAAGGCAATAGTTGATAGCAGTCCTTGTTTTACACATTTATAACTTACAAGTTGCTGCTCATTTAATTTATTCATGCCTACAAATTTGATGGGCCCGTTTTATCACAAATGAAAATGCACAAGCATTTCTCTCCCGGCTGAACAGGACAAACAGCCCCAAAACGAGGCACACATAAAAGAAGTTTGCTTGACATTGTCTCTAAGTAGATGACAGTGGGATGTCCATGTTAAACTGCGGCATGGGCTAGAACTGACATTGGTCGGGACAAGACCAAACATCCATGCAAATACGTTGACTGCTTGACTTTTCCCAGGACGACATGGGTCATTGGTAATAGAAAGAGATTATGTTTCATGTAAAACGTCACCAAATGCACGCAGACAACGCAGCATTGTAATTGTAACCAGCCATTCTTAAGCTTGCTCTAGATGTTCACCAGTTAGTGTACATTGGTACACAGACACACATTTGATAAGGAGGGGCAAAAATGTTAAATGATATAAGTTACTGGTAATCTGGTCGACGTCTTATGTACATTACAATAACTTGATGACATGGAAATGTTCGAGTCTAGACCAGGCAACCAGTGGTTGATGGCTGTCATTCATGCACATTGGCATAGAGATGCATAATCTGTCACTGTAACCAGTTGTATCATGACTGATTCTGATTCTGAGTATAGTTTTATGTTACAGTCAGCAATATTCCAGCTATATGGCTGCGGTCTGTAAATAACCGAGTCACAAAATGGCTTGATTCTGCTTCGTTAATGAAGTAAACCTTTCCCCGCTGATGCGTCTATAAAATTTAACCTTTTCGCACAAAACAGTGCCGAGGAAGTGGCGATCGTTGGACAACCTACATACCGGTGGATATGACAGTTGGTGCCGATAACCCATCAGAATGTTGGATACATTCTAAAGAAACGCTTACAGAAAACGTACAGAAAAATGAAATAAAATGAATTGAATAACTTCTATCTCAGCCATAATACAACAGCAGACTACATAATGTCAAGTTAACGAACAGTCGTGCAACGAGTGCTGCGGTGAATCCATTTTTGACAAGCGTTTTGTAGACACAAACCCATCCCATGTGCGTCTTTATAAAATTACAATCTGGACAGATTGAGTGGGTCTTCTCTCGCACATCGTGAGAAAGGTTTCTTGCACACCCATGGGATCAAACATTCGTGAGATCAATTTCTCATCCAGGCATTGCCTCTTCCATGGTGATGACCTAGGGTCAGGTTATTTGGGACTACTTCCTTGATTAAAATTGATTGATAGGTTACTCGTGCTTCAAACGATCAGAAACCTGTTACTCGTGCAACACCTTAACACCTACCTGTTATTTTCGCAATTGCAATATAAACAGGTATTTATACAATAAAACGCAATCAGAATAAATATGACACGAATGTAGTTATTTTCGTGTAATTCCGTGTGTTAGTCCGTGTGTCGAACCACACAACAGCCAGCCTTTATATACACTGACACAGATTCTCGAACTTTCCAGCAAAGCATGGCTGTATCATTAACTACTTTCTCAAAATCGCTGGGAGACTCTGCGACATGACGATGTCAACACATAAACATCCGGTCAAGGGAGGTAACTAGTGGAGGGACACCTTGGGGATGAATACTGATTACGAAGCCAAGTAATTCATAAACGTTGTATTGCGTATTATTGCGCAGCTACGATGAGACGATATGGAAATTAAATCTATTCGATCATAAAATGGTGCGACTTTATTGTGTGTAAGAAACAGATTACTATAATTGAAACGGTCAGATACCATGTATGTTATAAGTCGTTGTTTTAAAACGTATTTAACAAGCTTTCACTCATTAAATATATTTTGAATCAACTCTGGTAAGATAAGTGGTATCTGACAGAAACTCGTTTAGTAATGTCTATGTATTCAACTGAATGTCATTCAACAAACGTCCTTTCACAGGTTCAGCGCAGTTGTTAAATTTTATGGCTTTCTACTGAAAGGAACACCACTACGGAAAAAAACACTATCGTTATCGGGAGTGTTTTCATTGCGCAAGAGCTTTGTCCTAACTGTAACGCTGAACACACAGACGACATTATAACAGTCTCGTACTTGACGGATTCTCATTGTGCAAAGGTTTGGGCTAGCTATAACACGGATCACATCACGTCACAATCATGTACTTGACGAACTCTCATTGTGCAAAGGTTTGGGCTAGCTGTAACACGGAACACAACACGTCACAATCATGTACTTGACGGATTCTCATTGTGCAAAGGCTTTGTGCAAGCTATAACACGGAACACAACATATGCTGGTATGTCACCACCACCAGCGCCGACTATATCTGTATATGGGACGTTAGTACAAAAGTATGATATAACATAGACATACCCATTCCCCGAGAATACATTCTTCTCCCGAAGGCTATATCCACCACAAGAAATAAGGATGTGATTTGTAGTTCGTTGGGCAAAAGAACAATTTAACATGAGGAGCGAATTACGTCTTATGAAACATTATTGCTGTAGTTATGCAAACAAACAGAGATATAAAATAGTACGATTTGAATCGACCTACAAATGCTTGAGCTAACAATATAGGAACAAAAGACCTGTAGGTACCTATTTTCAGATATCTATTCAAATATAAACGTTAAGTAAAATCGGTATGCACTGAGTGTTTATTGAATACAGATCAGTATCCATGATGACATTGCCACGACCACAGCTTACAATTAAAGTTATTGGATGACGAAGGCGTTTGTAATTAACAATGTTTTCAGTGAGAATCTTGTCAGTGAGATGACTTCACGTCAGATGTGTCGCACCTAACCCCATGCTTGCTTGTAATGCGGGATCTCGGGAACATAGCGTATTGTTAAAAAACGATACTTTTCAAAGGTGTTGAGACTAATTTAATATCATATTACATCATGGAATATACACACAGGAATCAAAACTCTATCAGTAACTGTGTTTGAAACTTAAACATTTTAGTTAAGAACCAAAAGGAACATGTGGACAATAATTTAATTATTCTTGTGTTGAATTCAGCACATGAGGATGATAGAAATTGTTATGCACAAGGACATTACTTTCGTTGACATGAACTTTAAAGAATTATTCAAAAAGTCGAAACGGGAAACGCATTCTGTGTTCAGAAGGAAATAATATCAACTGTGACGCTTTGACATTTTTAACTGTTTATTGGCTTATGTGTTTTCATAAAATATTTATAAGAGGAAGTTTTTCAATGCATTAATATTATGAAGTAGTAAACATGGAGATAGCCATGTTGGTAATATGACTAAAGTCTTCCCGTTCACGTAGTGCAGGAGCTGACCAATCGATTCTTCTCGATAAATTGCTACATTTGCTCTTCCTCTTCCTATAAAATTGATATATAAACATTGTAGTACGGGATATGATATTATAGTTGTATCATAACTGTATATGTGTCATGTTAGTGAACGTTTGCACATATTGTTTCAAATACTCCCCACACGGTTGTATTAAATAGAAGTTGAAAAAGCTATTACTCCTGAAGGTTTTATGACATTCCGACCCTTCAAAATGGCCAGGTATGGACATATACTGAGTCAAAAAAGAAACTTCAGGAAATGTAATTTGAAAAATAATGAATAATAGTTCTCTGATGATACATCTATGTATCCGAAATGGGATCCCTATCTTTCGACTCTAGAAAAAC
>VKKT01009491.1:43457-54100 GCA_008038995.1 Haliotis laevigata | reverse complement strand
CAAGAGGAAAGAGGTTGACACGGACGTCCATTCGAAGTTTTGGGTCAGCTGCCACTTGAGCAATCTGTTCATGCGAAGGTTCCTGACGGGCACCAGTTGTCGGTTGAACTTGGCTCAAGGGGAAAGAGATTTTTAAGCCGCTGGAATTGATCTCTGAGATTTTGCTCCGTCAGGTAAGCATACATGGGCATGGCATTCAGCGACTTGCAATTGATACGTCGATTTTCAGGCCATCCTGTCGCTCTCGCACACTCAAGTAGTGTGGTTTTAAGGTGGTTTGACCAAGATATTCTTGGTCGGGTTCTGTGCCTTCCCCTGGGGCAAGTCCCATCTCCAGTATGGTTGGTTTCACCACCGGAGGAAGGCTGACTTGGCTGCGGAAGTGAATCTAAACTTTCCTTTTAGCTGTCTGTAACCCAGTGAAAAACCAGCTTCGGGGGGTCAGCCCTTACTGGGTGATGCACGTTTGGTTCAGGGAATATAATTCCCCTATCTAGGCCCACCACGGAAAGGCGTACATCATCAGGTATATATGTATTATTATTATTATTTATTATTATTATTACAATTAAGAATTGTATATATGTACGTATGTGTTTGTGTGTTTGTGAGAGAGAGAGAGTGCGAGAGTATGAGCTGAATTCTTAAGGTGTACTCAGTTTGTCATTATCTACTTAATATTTTTATCAATGTGTATATATATGTACGTGCGTGTGCACGTATGTGTGTGCGCCTCTGTGTGTCTGTTTGTGTGCGAGAGAATGATCTGAATAGTAGATACATGCTGAGAAGTCAACACTTTGCTCTTACCCACATGATAATCCAAATGCTGAAATGGAATTCATAAAGTGTACTCAGTCTGTAATTCTGTCGTGGTGGAACAGGACAATTCATTTTAAACTAACGTGACCATCGTTAGTTCGTGCTACATGTATTCAAGGTTATAGCATTGCAGGACATTTGACCAAAACGTTATTGGGTGAGTGTATTTCGAATCCTGTAGGCGCTGACTTCAGTGCCCCCTCTAGGACGCTGGTGTGGAAGCAGTGAACCATGCAAAACGAGTTCAAGCTCTGTGATGTTCCTGAAATTCTAGTCGAATTCCCATACAGTCGACAGAGGTTTCAGGATCTCATATTCTGCAGAGATGGACCCTCTTGGTACGTTGTCATCAAAGTGTACCCGATCACGTATTTGTTCACGTAGTAACGGGTAAATCACGTTCATGAATAACAAGAAAACAGTTCATAACGAACATGTAAATGTGTTCACGATTAAAATACCTGGCTGAAACATTTCATTTGCTGATTTTTAGGAATTTGATATGACCGTTCACAATTCGCGAATAAATGCACTTGTAACTTTGTAACTCCTAACCTTAGTACTGAGTGTTGGAAACTTTTCAAGTCCCACCAGTACCTGGAGAGTGAGGGCTATAGTTGGAGCTTCCTTAGGGGGTTTAAGTGTGCTATTAAGCATAATAGGCGCAATATGTAGAATTTATGCGAGATCGTCCGGTGTCAGCAGACAACCGAACGCCAGCAACAATACAGACCAGAGACCGGACGCAATCATTCCGGGACGTTCATCTCGGAACGTATCCTCCGAGGGATTTATATCTAAACTGTCGGGCACAAAGAACGTATCAAGCCATGCCTGGTTGTAGTTAAAATAGCAAACAAACCTTGTTTAGCCGATAGCGATGTGTAGTATGCAGCTACAATAAACGTAGATGGTTCTCTGTGCATTTTATCTATAAGTATCTCACAAAAGATGCCAGATCACCTGCACACGATGTGCTAAAGACCTTCAATTTCCATCCACACAAAAATGAACGGAGTGTTGTCGGTTTTGTTATGATCCGTCTGAGTTGAATTCACAGATAGCAAACATCCTTAATAGAGAAAATTTCCCACCAGTGAATGCTCTGACTCCACAGTGTCCGTCAGTCTCCTTTGGCGTTAATGGGATTCCGTTGCCGTTCGTCCATCGGTGCAGCATATCACTGTTATCTTTTGGAGCAGGACGAGTCCTGCCCCAACAGTCTAGACGATCACATACATAAGCTTAGGGTAGGTGGAAAACTCTGTCAGCTAACCCTACACGCTTTCAGTGGGGATTGAACCCGGTGATCATGATGCTATGACATCTTTGACCATGCAGCCTAATGATATAGTGCTGGTTCCTGATGATGTTCAAATGGTAACACCACGGGTTCAAGAACATAATCTCTTTCAGGATGCCCCGGACGATTGTAAGTGCCCACAATTGGTTGCCACATATTCCGGCATCATATGAATACACTTCTTGAAAGCAGCCTCGCGGCAATCGTTTAACTCCAGGACAATATATTCCCGTGCACGACCATCATTATGGAGTGAGTCGAATATGCTGTGTAAGTAAATAATACTGGATCTGCCAGCTTTGAACTGTCCTCCGATGTTCATTGGTCAAGGAAATAGCAGTAGGTCCGAATACCTACGAAACGGAGTAGTGGAAGTGCATCGTAACGCCGGTGTTGTTTCAATCGCTGTGATGAACCTGATGAGCAAATTCACAGTGTACGAGTACCTGTCATCCCGTATCGGAGTTTGGTTTTACGCCGCTTTGGGCAATATTCCAGCAATATCACGGCGGGGACGAGCGAATGCTTCAACCACTAGGTTACCACACCGCCCCTACAAGCATAATAACGTATTGATACCGTTTGTTATGTTTTAGTTCAAATCCAGTGCCCAGTGATCCGCATTTGCTTGATAGTGTTAAAAAAGGACAGTTTACCTACTTAATATCTATTCTGCACGGTACATAATGCAGAAACAATATTTTGACTGTCATCTGCGGCATTTATGTTTCTGGGAGTATTAAAGATCGATGTCAATATCAACGGTTACATGTATCAGTGTTTTGTAAGAGCATTTTGTTACATGAAGACTCAAATTATTTGTTTATTTTCTTATGGTCAGTTATCTTGTTTCCTGTCTTATGACGACGATCTGTAAATATGACCGGATTCAGCTACTGGGATTGATATAAGGAGCAATCTCAGACGCAATGAAGTTATAAGCCATTGCATTTGTAGTCAGGTTAGGTATTCCTTACGGAGGGTGTCGCAGTTACAATTTTTAGTTGTGCATCAGGTGCATTCACTTTTCATCTGTATGTGTAACATTTTTACGTCAAAAGCCTACAGACAGAGTTTGTATAATAGCTGAAAATAACTCTGAACTCTACTCATAGGAATGTACATTTCAGTTTGCTGGGTCCAGTAACGTGTACCCCTATATCATGACAGAAACGTTTCTGACAACAATCATGCAAGATGGTGTCAGAAAATACGATTACATAATGCACAAGGATTTATTCACAGTGTCATTCGGTCTTAAAGGAATTTCAATGAAACTGTAAGTCACTGACCAGGCATAAACCGCTTCCCCTAACACAACCCTCCCTCATGATACACTGAAAGAAAGATTCTTATCAATATGACATTTTGTTTGTTCGCCACAAAAATGTTATTAAATTCAATGCTGTCACACCTTTTGACGCGTGTGTTTAATTTGTGAAAATAACCGTTCACAGAAATAATCAGAAACTCATGTTTGTATAGTATAGATCGAAATTGTAACCTTTGCCTGAAACTATGACGATAAACGGTAATATTGCACAAAATCACTGGTGACTGTACACAAATCTGTTGTATTGTATTGTATAACATATGGACAAGATTTGCATTATTTTGCAAGAACAACGAAGCTGTATGTATTGCGAAAAACAGTGTGTTCGTAATAAATAATTTAATAATTTATCATTTCTTACTTGTATGTCAGTATGACAACGAAACAAAAAAAACTAATGGAACAATTTACCCTAAGATTTAAAAAAAGCGGTATACATAGGATTTTTACCATTATCCATTTCTATACTAAGTATTTTGATCTGGACAAAGGATCGATTATATGTCAGATACATCACTAAGACTAGAATGATGTGTCTTGCAGGCCCATGAGTGTATTTGCACATTTCTGAAGATCCTTTTCGTTCTTGCCGTTCTATATACGAGGATATTCCTGATTATGTGCAATTTACTGGACCATAAAATCCAATTCAGACTTCTTTTCCACAGGGTATTACCTTCAACCCTGTACTTCATGGAAATTCCTTGTTATTCAACACTTTTCACGTTCACTCAGGCGTGTATGAAACACTTCAAAAGATTTCAGTTGATCACTACAGTGATCTTATTACAAATTTCCGACACACAATCATATTCCAGTGGCTTTATTGACTTGTATTTTCATTTTTCTGTGTATTACCGGAGAGATATTTATATAGACTAACCAGCAAAAGAATTGAAGTAATTGTATTAAAAACAAAAAACGCAACATGGCCCCGAAGACAACTCAGTTGTCCGACATCTTCGTACGAATCTTGCATTTTTCAAAACGTGAAGCACGTCATTGTAGGACATCGGTCCAATGATTGTAGCATAAATACCGATGTTGTACAGATCAAGCATGCAGTAACCAAAACACCACGATGAATACGAAAATACTTAAGCAACGAGACGGCTTCACAACGTCAGTTAGCCAGAACCTTCATCTGCAGCCAGACTATAATTAGCAATTGATAAACCGTTACCAGCAAACAAGCCAGACCCAAGACCGGGAAGACCAAGAGTCACGATACCGGCGATACCAAGGGACCACTTCATCCGGCAGATCCATCCCGGGAACATATTTGTGACGGCGACAGTACTAGGACACGCCATCAGCAGGTGAACAGTCCTTCGAAGACTTGGAATGGCTGGCATACGAGCCTACCGCCCCTTTGGTGGAATGGACTTTACCTGTATACACCGTCAATGCAGATTGCAATGGGCGCGAATGCGTTTTACAGATAAAAGTCGGTTCAGGTGGTTCAGACACGATGGCAGAGTTCGATTTATTCGAAGTAAAGGAGAGCGACTGGCGCCAATTTTACTTCATCCGTTCGATGGATGAGGTGTCATGGTATAGGGTGTCATATGTGGCCAGGGAATGAGAAGGCTGGTTATCAGCAGAGGAATTCTGAATGCCCAACGATACAGGAGTGAAGTGTCGAAACCTTTTGTGGTGCCCTTTAATCGACAACAACCAAGTGGAGTCATGTTATAACCTTTCCTATATTTGGGATTACACTTTCACAGTAAAGTACGGATTCAAGTACTTTTGTTGGAATAAGTCTCATCCGAGATTCGAACCTACACCCTCAGAGTCAAGGCACTTAATTATCAGCATACAAAGTCGGGCGGCTTCCAACAAGTATGGTAGTCCATCCCTCTGATATATGTACGTTTCAGGGCTTTCACGGCCGAAAGCTATGAATACACAGTGCACTTTAGAAAGTGGTCAAACGTAGCGTGTTATATATGGGATTACACTTTCTCAGTACTCCTCTCTCATTATGTGACTCTTTATGCACTTTTTGAATGAACTCTGCTTTGTTTAACTTTTCATGTTGATTCCTTGACTCTTTCTTAATGAAATGCGGCAAATGCAAGACCGGCATTATAATGAATCTTTCGTCAAATTGTTGTTAATTGAGTTCTGTTTGTATATATAATAATTGTCATAAATTTCACATGCGTCTTTGTGTCTATTATTTCGTCAAGCGAATTCGGTGAAAGCTTTCGTTTTCCTGGTAGCTTAGGCCACTTGGTTACCAATCAACTGAAAAATGGTAGAAACCAGTTAATGCTTCTGTCCTTTAAGAGCAAAGCAATCACGATCCAGACTATCCAGCATCAATTATTGGGAAAAGAACCGTAAAGTCACAATGAAAACGCAGACGTGAGTGCATTAACAATTCACTTTACCTCTCAAAATCGCCAAACTTTGGGACAGATAAACTAACACGAATACAACAAACACTAATTAAATATGTCATTATATCATAGGTATGATCATGGGACAAGTTTGTACTTAAGGATCACCTGATGGACAGTATTTACATAATGTTCACTCAGACAAAATGTTCAAATACTTTGCAAGCTCCTTTAGCAAACATAATTTGTTGTCACGAGCTTCCTATGGGTGTAATACGTTTTTGAGGGGTGGCGCCGATGGGTTAGGATGCGCTCACATCTACTCGAATACTGGTAGCATCCTTATTCGACAGAGATCCTTATAAAAATTTACTCACACAAAATTATGTCATATTCTCAGTATCATAAAAACGACTCTGCCTTAAAGAAATATAAATATCGTAATGCATGTGTTTCTGTTTGTGTATGTTTGTGTGTGTGTGTGTGTGTATTGTGTGTGTGTGTTTGTGTGATTAGAACAATGACTATTTATCCCTAAAACACACTATGCGATCTTGATATGTATATGAATGACATAAGCGACACACATGTATGTGCTCCACAATCGATGTCGTCATAAGAGCAGGGATCGTCCTGGGGTGTTCATACGTCATTCATTTGGCTGAATGAATAGACACTAAAGCGACTGTCTGTATTCTGGTTGACATTCTGCTCATAAAACTGTCGACACTGGCAGTGACATTGTGAAATAACTATTCCGCATAGTCATACCTCTCCCTTACAAGCAACTCAATCGATCAGGGGCGTTGGGTGTCTCATGCCAGTTTCAATGTTCTGAAAGTGGTTGTTGCTCGTTTCATATACCCAGACTCAGATGGAAAACTGTTGCCGAAACTTTGAGCGAGAAGAAAATATAAAAAAAAGCAATCCATATGTGTTTTCCCCGAAAGAATGTTAGCACTAAGAGGAAACCATCATAATATTTTTAACGTTCCCAACACTTTCTGTTTTCAGTACTTGTACGCATCGCACGAACACAGTACGAACCACGTGAGATGGCTGATAACATTTGCTAGGTCAATATGGCACAGATTTCGCCCAGTGAACAACTCTATGTAAGAGGAAAATACCTCAGTAGCGTTGTACGGCGGGTAGAGCTGACGAGGATACGTACGATGGTATCACAAATCACCGCAGTCCTACTTTTGGGTATTCTGTCCCCAGTACTTTCCACATATACAGTTAAATCGATATATATATATATATATATATATATATCAGGATGCTGATAATGCATAGATGACTCGTAATAGAACAGGATGAGTGTGATGATTATTAACCTTTGAATAATCGTTATCGAACCTTATGATGCTTAAAACAGTCATGTAATGTCTTTATAGCATTATTCTGGAGGTATTTGGGACAAGGGAAATTAACGTTATTAATTCTATTGTGAATTATCAAAGTCTTATCGGACTTACATTTCACTTGTTTGTTTGTTTAACGCCTCACTCAGCAATATGTCGATCTGTATATAATCAAGCCTGGAAAAGACAATCCAGTGATAGACATTATGTAAATCGCTCTACGTAGCTTGTATACGATGGCGTGTGTCAATAAAGTCCGCGAGCCTGACCATCCGATCCCGTTTGTTGCTTCTTATGACAAGCATGGTTTGACGAGTTCAGTATTTGGAGATACGACAATAACAAGGCATACCCTAAGTCCTCCCTCCGTGCTGTGCATAACTCCCCTAATACATGTGGCACAAATCCTCGTGAGAAAATGTATCAGCTTTATCAAATGTCTCCGATAACGTTCAATGGGACGCGGAGCAGGCACTAGCCCAAAGGCGATGTTACCTCCTGTGCCCAGTTGCATCACCTAGCCTTTTGTATACAACCAGTCGCTGATGCGAATTCCAGAGTCATCACAGTTGTTATCATGCTTCTGTGTGCAGTAGGCATGGAAAGGTTATTGAACCAACTGAAAAATGTGTTATCTTAAGTTTATACAGATGATTGCTTTACGGACATCCATCTTTCCGGTGTTATTGAAACCGTAACATCACCGGGATTTCCGACGTCGTACAGCAGGTGAGACACGATATTCAATAACGAAGAGCGTGCAATGCGAACAAGTCGCAAAAGATCCATCCTCTTATGTTTCCTATCAAACTTGCAATTGGTGGCACGGGAACTGCCTCTGTCTCTCGGGTATAGAGCATCTGCTCGGCATTGGTTATAGCCCAGGATGATCTATACCTAAAGAACTTGGAAAAGTGGTATGACTCAGATGAAGTCAAAGGTCGTGTTTGTCTGCGTAAACCGGACAAGCAAGATATTCCATCATTACCTGTGAAAAAACACTTTGTGCAAGGCATTGTATATTATGAAATGAAATAAAGACTTACATTCAATTGTAAAATCAAACTATAGCAAGGTCATCAGGCCCACCGTCATTCCAACTGTACTCCAATAAGTAAGAAATAGTGCAATGAGTCAGTTAGTGAGTTAATGTTTATCGTCACATTAATGCAATGAATAACGAGGGGACGTCTCAAACATTTATTCACATGATTGCATTTGAGGACATCTCTGCATGAACGTAATGCCTGTTTATTTCGATCGTTGTGATGATTATTCCTGTAACGTGTTGTTTCAGTCATGTAGCTTGCGTGTGGAGGATTCATGCATCGTCTCCGGATCATCTTGTGGGCATAAACTATTATTCATCCTTGGAAAAGTCATTTTATTGTCAAACTGGCATTCTGTCCTTCTATGATGGTAAGCATACCGTTTTACAAATGTGTTAACATTGGATTTTCTGGGGCTTAAGATACTGCAATGCTGCTAAAATGTAATGAGTTTTCAAAAGGGACAGGGACTGATCCATGAGGGAGGTAAACTAATAATCTGATACAATATGATAAGAGGTCTTGTGTGATCATATTTATATTATTGTTTTCGAGAAAAATCAATGTCACCAGAAACCAAACAGCAATAAGTATCCGTTTATTCTGTCAAGGTTAGTCGTGTATCAAAGATCTACGCAGAAGAGACGTTAGAATGTCAAGGTCACGTTCTTAACAAATGTAGGATAAACGTGGACCACAGCATATATATTCTGGTTTCTATCATGTTATCTATTAAATAAGGTCGATTGAATTTTACGTTAAACATCTAAAATACATTCCTTACTCTTACAAGACAAAGTCAAGAAAATCCAAAATGTCTGACAAAATATTCATGTGTTGACTTCACTTAAAATTTAGGTCAGACCACTGCTAGAGTGGAATGCACGTTTATGATATGAATGAGTGAGTGGGGAATGTTACCTGCAATAGCGCCACTACCCATGATATCCATAATGGCCTTCACACATTGCACTTTTGTGCACGGATATTCGGCGTGACAAAAACAACGCTTCAACTTCTTGGCTATCAGTATGATGTCACAAACTCTAGATGGACAGACAGTTCACAAATAACAATAGATGTTATAACGACATATTGCCATTCAGCTCACGCATAACTGTGTTGACAACAAAACTCAGAATAATGTACCTTGAATAATGGTCACACATGTTCATGATGAAAGCCCTCATTAGTCTGAACATTGAACAGACGCCCCTAATGTTCATCCTCCAATTGTTTGATTGTGTCGCATCAAATTGTCATGTTTTTTGTCATGATCGATGATGGTTGAACGCAAAAAAGCACTTTTCCAGAGACGATGCACTATGACGAACACATTCTGTTTGAATGTGGAACTTTGATAGATGTTATCGCATAGAAACAAGCTCTCCTGATTTGTTTTCGTTTTTATAAGCTCTTCTTAATAGATCATATCCTAAACATGTGTTTTTTTTATATGTGTTGGATCGCCTACAAGATTTAATACAGTATATTCTCTAAAACAAATGCAAATATAGTGATGGCTCCGAATATAAATGAGTGAATTGATCTAATTGCAATGTTATTTTTATGACAAGGAACAGGTGATTCAAGTAAAATGCTGCTGCGGCTTTGTGGCAGTATACCGAAAATAAGCAGTATCATAAGCAATGGACCTACCATGGATGTACACCTGCTTACCGGCCCTGCAACTGGTGGAATAGGTTTTCTGCTGAACGTTACTGACGTTGAGAGTAAGTATACCACAAACAGAAATTTTAGCGAGATAAAGCGTGTTTCCGGTGTAGCACAATGCGCAAACGAGGCCTTAAACCATCGAGTGCTTTCGTGAGATTGGTTCACGGCTCGAATATTTAGGGATACCTTCTCATTCTTTGATAAACCTGTTAAAGGCCAACATAGAAATATACTGCAATAAAAGTTTCAATGTCCTTTACAATAAATGGCGAACTTTAACATTCCACTGGCTTTGTAATCCAATGATATTTAGAATCACATCAATGAACATTGCAGGATGTGACGGGAACTTAACGGCAACATCCGAGGAAGGGAACTTAACTTCCCTTCATTTGACCCACTCCTACTTTTCGTAAGGCAAACACGCGGTTTTGTTACAATTTCTATTCTATATCAATTTTAATTGAAACTATACACAAATGTCAAGACACCATTATCTGACGGCTGTTAAAAATTAACGGCAAATTTCATTTTGTCAACGATGACATCTTTACTGATTAGCATTGTTTGCAACAATTTCTTGTGATTATGCTTAGTGCTATTCTCGTTATACCACAGTCAGTAATACATTGCTACGTAGCTATACTATTGAGTTTATCTGCTGACCACACATGTAAAGCTGATACTTTTGTTTCAGTAATCAAAAGTGCACATGGATTATAACAGCGCAAAACGAGAATGATA
>VKKT01009479.1:10264-22502 GCA_008038995.1 Haliotis laevigata | reverse complement strand
CCTGCTTTGATAGTTCGTGGTGGAGACGGAGAGACAAAGGAGAACAAGTAAGTGTTGGTTTGAATAATTGCTGAGTTTTGACGCCGAGTAAAACGGAAAACAGGCTTGGTAGATTCGGGTCCAGGTTTTCACTGAGACGGTTGAAAACACAATTGTATGCTGAATTGGACTCATTACGGATAGAAGAGTGTACAAATAACATAGAGTCTACTGGGAAAGACACCATTGTATGTGGAGGAAGTGGGAGAGAAAACTACTTTCCGTCTGTCATGTCTGTCAGAATTCACACAAATGGCAATTACAACACGAGAGTATATTAGTGATGACAGTGTGACAAGAATCAGTTCGATTTGCTGTGGAATACTTCTTCCGTCCTCTGCTTGAAAATGTCATACAAATCATATTTAAAAGACAAATCATATTTACACTTTGTTAAGATGAGATTTACAAGGCATGTACAATTTATGTAAATATTGGCAATGGGTGATAGCTGGTATGTAGTGTTATATGAAGTTTCTGCGTCCTGTTATAGTGGCGTGTAGCATTACTGGAATTTGCCCATGAGTAAAACATTGTGTTAACAGATGACATATTCGACTTGCAATGATGGCACTCGTGAAGAACAATCTCCTCGTGGTGACAGCTGAGTAGCGCTTATAGCTTTTACCATATATGGACCCCTCACGACCTCATTGCTAGTCGCAAGAGGCGACAAAATTGGGCAGTCTGTTTGACGTTGATTCTGGTGGATAAGTGCTCAACACAGGACGGTCGGTAGAATGGGCCCGGTTCTATCAGATGTCTGGCCATGCCAAGCTATGTCATTTACACAAGGTGTTTTTGCACATTTACACTAAGGGAATATTTAACTCTTTGTCATAAGTGTGTACTTTGAAACCACAAAATAACATTTTACTAATTTGCATCGATATCCCTATATGACCCGAGCGGATACTGAAAATATCAGTTGGCTTTATCCTGCCGAGAATGCTATCCATTGTATGATAAATGCTCCTCTGTCTATCTAAAAATAAACTAGTGAGTGAGTACAGTTTAACGCCACTTTTAGCAATATTCCAGCAATATCACGCCAGGGGACACCAGAAATGGCTTCACACATTGTACTCATGTGGGGAATTGAAGCCCGACCATCGGCGTGACGATCGGCTACTTTAACCATAGGGCTACCCCACCGCCCTCCAAAATAGAAAGTAATCATTACAACATTTATTAAATATGTTAAACTATAGTAGATACCGATTCGGCATGGGAAATATTGAGAAAAATTATACTCAATGTTGATTTTAAAACTGAGAATTACCAAACGGAATGGCCGCATGTGTAATAGGTCTGTAAATAATCGAATCTGGGCCAGACAACCCAGCGATCAACAAATGAGCATCGATTTGCACAATAAGGAACCATCCGCCTCTTACGACAAGCATGGGTTACTGAAGGTTCATATTCTAACCCGGACCTTCACGGGTACCTATAACTTGTAGTCCGATGGTATATACACTTGTGAGTGAGTGAGTGAGTTAAAATTTATCGTCACATCGGCAATATTTCAGCCATATCGTGACGAGAACAATTAATTGGTACACAAAGCAAGTAATAGTAAATTATAAAAGCCTGCATACGAAGGACAGTAAAATAACTAGATTATCACAAAGAATAATTTAAAAACTAGTAATTATATTTAAAACAGTTTAACTATAGTTGACAATACAATATAAAACCGGGCTATAGATTGCCAACAACTGAAGGTAGATCACCATACTAAGGACCATGGGGACTGACAGTACATATACACTTGTAGTGAGATAACCATGATAAACACTAAACAAGGCCACTGGGTAAAGCCACAAAGGGAGACCGTTAACAAATACTACAGCCTTTGAGAATCATTTTCCTTTATTTCCCAAACAGAAAACAAAGACATAATCGATCCTTCTCGCAAAAGTGCATTGTATGTATTTGTTGAATAATTAATACGGACAGAGTGATTGTGTAAAGTCTACTGAAAAGGCGCCACTGTATTGGAAGAAACTGAGATTGAAAGGACATTGAGCATGTGCGAGAAATGAATTCTCTAGCCCACTTGGAATACCAATGTTGGAAATACCGGTTCAATGTGTTGTCGATTCCTGCCAATTTCTTTCTTTGTTTGCTTTGGTTAACGCCGCGGTAACAAAGGTACTGTAATATGGTGGCCTACATTCAGTTGCTGGTGATCTTCAGCCGGATTTTTATGTTGTATTGTCCATAAAAATATGTTTCATTTTTCAGTTACATGCCTGTTTAAATTCTCTATCTGTGATAATCTAGTTATTTTACTGTCTTTTTGTTGACAGATTTGTATGATTTACTAGTGTTTGTTATGAATTCATTATCTTTTTAAAGTCACGATATGGCTGAAATTCACGTGTCACTATAAATCTTAACCCACTCACTCATTGTTTAACGCCGCTCTTTGCAATATTCCAGTAATAACACCAGTACTAAACGAACACGGTCAGTCTCAATGCACCTGGAACGTTTTGTTGTTTTTCTTCATGCGCCTTTCTCAGAAATATTCCAGCTAGAAGTTGGTCCGTCACAATCGAATCTGGACCAGACAATCCAGGATTAACACCAGGAACACGTGTCATGCAAGTCAGCGAGTATGACCATTCGAGCCAGTTACTAGCCCCTACGACAAGCATGGGTTGCTGGAGACGATTTCTAATCCGGCTGGCTTTTTCAGCCTAAACATTGCAGTATAGATATTTTTGTCAATAATACTATTGAGTCGTCTTGGAGCTAAGGAACATACCTACCTACCCATCCTTGTTTATACAAGTCGGTATTCACCGTCTAAGCAGTCAGCCATTCAATAACAAACAGGGAAATAATATTGTATACCCTACAATGACAAAATCGGAATTTCATTATGGTCTGTGTTGAATGTCGCAACAACTTTGTGTTGAGTTACATACTGGCAACATTTGAAACTAGTAAACATGGGATGGTGTGCGGTCATGTGCGTAGAGCTCAGGTAACAAATCCGTAGAAGTTAAGCCAAGTTGGGCCGAGAGAGTCCTTGGATGGGTGACCGTGCCTCACAACGAAGCACATGTGGTCTCACCTTGATCAAGTGCGTTTGTTCAAACTTGCTGCTGTTCACCCAGGAGAAAATGGGTATCCGGTAGGATATGTAATGTGACTATTAACCTTCTAGGGCTCAAAGGCGGCTTGGGTTATCCAGAGCAATAATAATCAGTTTGTATCGCTTTAAGCGAGCCCCTTCGTGTTGCGGAATTCAGAGCATTACAAATGCCCGTATTCTTATACTTTTTACAATGCAAGAGACTTCATCGTTTATGTACTAAATAATCAATGTTAACAAAACAATTGAAGAAGAATATATTATCAAACATGTGTACGCAGTGAAGTGGAAGGTTATTCAACGTTATTTGTCTCATAATATCACCTTAAAGCTGACACACACACACACACACACACACACACACACTGATTAGGCCCACTGCACCCCATTGCTGGTCGTAAAAGGCGACAGAATTTGGCAAGCTGTTTGCTGTGGATTGCGCCCCTGTGTGGGTGGAGGAAGGGATTCTGGTGGTTGAGGGCACTGGTTCCAGGAATTAAAGGTACAGTCACAGCAGTAAGTGAGATGGTGTCAAGAGAGATGGCGTGATCGCTAAAACGAACACATCTCTCTTGACGCTTGCTCGTTCAACAATTCCACAATCAGTCCAACCAGGCTATTTCAATATCGGAGTTGCGGTGTATGTCCCCATTCTACTCCTATGTTACAAATGTCAGAAGTTCGGCCACGGCTCACAATCTTGCCGTAACTCTGTGCTGTGACACCGTTTTGCGGACCACCACGAGGGTACTGACTGTGAAAACGATCTGAAATGTGCAGATTGTGATGGGTAACATCCAGCTTCATATAAGTCCTGTCCTGCATGGCAAGGAGAATCTAAAGCTTAAATGTGAAAAAACATTTCATACTTTGATGCTAAAAACTGTTCCAAAATCAGGCCTTAGCCCCAATGAATATCACATATTCTGCTGCAGCCACTCGTACTGTAGCAACGTTCTCTATTGCTTGTTAGACTGACTTGACTTTGGTAAGGTAAAAAAACCAAACTGTTTTAGCCGCTCCACGCAAGTCCTCAGTTATTGATCCGACATCCCCAGTCACACCGTGACAAAGGGAAAAAAGAATAGACAGAAAACAGACATCTTTACCTTTAGAGGTTCCTCTCGAGAACCCCAGATCGATGATCATGCTGTTGATCACTGGATTGCCTGGTCCAGACCCGATTATTTACAGACCGCCGCCATATAGCTGGAAAATTGCTGAGTTCGGCATAAAACTAAACTCACTCACTCACTAATATCAAACTGTAGCTGTTCGTCTGACTCTGCACATTGCGTTGACGCTGTGCAGCTTATATGTCCCTCCATCTTCTGATATCCGACTGTCGGATCTTCAAATCTCTATGATCAGCTCCCAAAGCCATGTATGATCATGGGCGATCTAAATTTATTTCAGATAATAATCTCTGTATTTTCAATGATGCTTCAACTACCTATTTACATTCTCGCACACCTATTTCAAAGGTGTGGAATATGATACAAAGAATAAAGGGCACTGGTTCCAGGAACAATGTTGCTTTGCCCAACACACTATGACTTCACCTAGACTGGTGGTAGAATGGGCCCGGTTCTATCAGTCGGCTGGTCACGCCGAGCCCTGTGCATGGTTTACTTCTTTTGCACATATTTAGTTATTATTTGGTCTTGGCTATTTCAGATTACAATGTATAAATTGTTAATGAATTGAATTGCCTTCAGTCATATGGCAGAAGACGGTAGCATATTTGTCAATATCAACCCCTGAATTCTGTGTTTCTCCAGAGAAGCATTAAGGGCGGCCTGCCTTACATTTCTTCTATTAGATTCAACAGTTATTCTAAGTTATATTTGCTCGAGTATAACATCCCTGTTACCTGAATTGAGCAGTTTGGTTTTCTTGTTGACACTCAACGGTGGGTGGGAAGCAGGGATGTTGAACGTTTTTCCTACACTATGGCTCTTACCGTTCCATCTAGTTCCTCAAAGCATAAAGCAAAGGTGTATAGAATCTATATATCCCCTAGATTTGTAGACTCAAGGTTCATTGTCTTCACATCTGCAGATGACAATCCTTTAAGATTGAACCCCTTTGCGATCTCCAAGGGCATTCAAGATGTCTGTGGAGAAGTTGAGAATGTAACATGACTCCGAACTGGCTCTATGTGGAGAAGTTGAGGATGTAACACGACTCCGAACTGGCTCTATGTTAGTGGAATGTACACCGATGGAACACGAACAATCTGTTGAAATTAAAACAGTTTGTGAATACACCGGTTGGTGCCTCGGTGCACAGAAATCTGAATATAGTTATATAGAGATAATATCCTGCAATAGTCTGAGACAGGGCGCCATGTCTTTTTGACATGAGTGGGGAGGGCATTGTCACTCAACTTAAAAAACAAGCGATTTTCATGTGTGCTAAATGTGGGGGGGCAGCATTTGGCCTCATCCAAATCCTGTCTCCTATATGATCGTGTGACAAAAATTCGAACACGCTAACAATTTTTTAAAACTAAAAAGCTGGCACGTTTCTACCAGTTCAACTACATAGTGTTCCAGACCTCCTGTTAAATTAACGCCATGTCAAACCTCTTGGGTGATTAGACAACCCATCAATGATTGGAATAAGACGACTCAAACTCCTATGTTCAATGTAGCTGCATCAGACCCCCAGACAGATAGTTTAATCTCAATGGCTTCAGTAGGTCAGTCATCGGATCCAGAAGGTTTATTATCCAAACATGAAAACAGAGGAAAAGAGACAATCGAGAAGAAGGACCCCTTCAGTTGGCCTTTGTAAAAGTCAAAATCATTTTGAACCTTCGGAGATTGCGATCAATCCGTCTCTCCGTTTGGGAGTAGAACCCACACCAACTCACGATCTCCATTTGAGCCTCCATGAGTTGTTAGTGGAATTGTAGAGGACTAAAATATAACTTGAATGATTTAAATTACAAAAAAATACAATTTTTCATACCATCGGCATTTTGTTTGCAGGAAACCTTTTTTAAAAACACAGATCTTATTGATATAAGACACTTTAATTCATTTTACTTCTTTTCTCCTCCAGGGCCTGGAGCTTCTGGAGTTTCTTCCGCTTTGGTGAGACAAGGTATTATACATAGTCCTGTTATACATAGCCATGTCTAAGAGCTGTTGCTGTCAGAATTGACTCTAAACATTGTTTTCACATTATGCTTACTTTATGTCCCACCATCTTCTACTCTTCACCGTGGCGTTGGGGTGGGTGAGTGAGGGAGTTGTTAAAGCGTTCGCCCGTCACACTGATGTCTCAGGTTCGATTCCCCACAAAGGGTACAATGTGTGAAACCCATTTCTGGTGTCCCCCGCCGTGATATCGATGGTGTCCCCTGCCATGATGTTCCTGGAATATTGCTAAAAGCGGCGTAAAACTAACTCACTCACTCATTCCACTCTTCACCAAACCGATCTTCAGACTCAATGTGGCCAGCTCCCCAAGCCATGTATCCTTATGGGTGACTTAGCTGGCCATAATCCAATTTGCAGTAGTTCTTATACAAACAGAAATAGGGCAATAGAAGATTATATTTCTAACTAGGATTTGTGTATCTTTACTGCTAATTCTGCCTCGACATTGTGGGATACTCGATTCAGATCCTTAAACCTGAATCAAAGGGCCGCTAATTACACGTAGACCGCTTTACCTGCGTATGAATACATAGCACTCGTTGACCCTATTGTTTGCATACAAACATATTCGTCTGAATCAGACATCAGCGATTTTCATCTGGGTAACCTCTACAATATATTTGGAATAAAATTTGATCGAAAATCGGTATGGTTCGATGACGACCTACTGGAATCAACTGATATAAATGAAATTATTAAACAACAGAAGACAGGTACATCTATTTGCATACATTCAGTGTTACTAAATCAACGCTAGATTCTACTTCCAAAACAATCGTAACTGTACTGCATACCGTTGCTACACCAAAACAAAGTACAAAACAATATGATTAAAAAAATATAATGAAATGTATCATCATAAACAACAATGAACTTAAAAAACATTAACATTATTTTCACAGATGAAGGAAGACATGAACCTGCTTCAAAGCACTTCAAGACCGTAAGCGACAGAGAACTCGAGAAACTTGTTTTGGATTCCCGAAGTAAAACTACTTTGAAAACTTCCACTTTCCGTTTTTCAAAGCACGCTGTACGACAGAGCACGCTGCACGAGGTGTTTGCAAGGATTAGAAGGAGCGTGATGTTGCAATATAGTGCTTAGATACATTAATACTGATTTATATTTATGTATCCAGTTAAATGAATTGGTCTCAAAATTCTGGACTGGTTATTGTACTAAGTTGTACAATAGGACGGAACCCAGTCAACAGGAAACAAGACTGTTGTGTAATCAATGTTTTGACCTGTCGAATAATTGGTAATTGGTAAGAAATTGTTATGGTTTCAACTTTTTCCAGGCACTTCAGCTGCCATCTACCATTACCTCAAGAGAATCTATCCAGTGGATGAGACAGGAACGAAAACATTGAGTGAGTAAATAATGATTTGACAACTGTGCTTATTTGAATTACACCTACATAAGCATGACAAGACAAGAAAGGATGAGCAACAGTTTATGCAAGATCATGGATTATCCAAGGATAGTATTTGACAGAAAGCTGCAATATATTGTTGTCATAATTTCTGTGCTATGTGACTGAAAAACTGAGTGACATGCAGCATTAGCGTTTGAGAATGTCTAATGTTCGGTTGATAGATTCATCTAAAAAAGGCCAGGGTTATGACTATGATAATGAGTTACTTTCAAATGTCTTTGTCGAAATTTCTCATTTGTACAATTGTGGGAAAATGAGCTATGTTTCTTCCTCCTTGTCATGCTAAATGTCTGTGTACTGTACGGTGACTGCCTACGATGTTATGTGAAATGTCTGTGTACTATACGGTGACTGCCTACGATGTTATGCTAAATGTATGTGTACTATACGGTGACTGCCTACGATGTTATGCTAAATGTATGTGTACTATACGGTGACTGCCTACGATGTTATGCTAAATGTCTGTGTACTATACGGTGACTGCCTACGATGTTATGCTAAATGTCTGTGTACTATACGGAGACTGCGTACAATGCTATGCTAAATGTCAGTGTATTATACGGTGACTGCCTATGACGTTATGCTATATGTCTGTATACTATACGGTGACTGCCTACGATGTCATGCTAAATGTCTGTGTACTATACGGTGACTGCCTACGATGTCATGCTAAATGTCTGTATACTATACGGTGACTGCCTACAATGTCATGCTAAATGTGTGTGTACTATACGGTGACTGCCTACGATGTTATGTTATATGCCTGTGTACTATACGGTGACTGCCTACAATGTCATGCTAAATGTCTGTGTACTATACGATGACTGCCTACAATGTTATGTTTTATGTCTGTGTACTATACGATGACTGCCTACAATGTTATGCTAAATGTCTGTGTACTATACGGTGACTGCCTACAATATCATGCTAAATGTCTGTGTACTATACGGTGACTGCCTACAATGTCACGCTAAATGTCTTTGTACTATACGGTGACTGCCTACGATGTTATGTTTTATGTTTGTGTACTATACAGTGACTTCCTACAATGTCATGCTAAATGTATGTGTACTGTACGGTGACTGCCTACGATGTTATGGCTTCAACATTACAGGGGTTAGAGGGGCAGTAGCACGTTTTTTTCATAATTGATTTCTAAAATTTGTAATTCTTGATATTGTTTATAGAACATCAAATGAGGTGAAACAATCAATAACACAAACCAATCATCTGTATCCCTTTAAAACATTGCCATATCATTGCTAAATCAGTCAGTTGATATGAGGCGATCAGTTTTTGTGTGGACACTTTTAAATACTTTAGGTTAGAGATGTGATGTTACCAAATCAACTACATTTGATTTAGACCTCTGTTTCATCATTTAGGATGACTGCTGCACTGTTGGTAACAGTAATGCAACTTTTTTATGAGAACTCTTTATTACGCTATAAAAACGTGCAGCCGCCGGTTTTTGGATTTTCTCTTGCCTGGCCGCTGACGCTGATCTATCAACAAATGAAAATAAAACACAGATATTTGACCTGTGGTATATACGCGTTTGGGTTTCTAATGACATGGTTACTATTTTCTTATATTTTCGCAAGATGACATCCTTGAATATTGACAAAAACGCTATTTTCAGCGACTGTTTACTCATTGCGTGTATCACTCGGAAGCGATCGGGCGGAAAATAGCATTCGGAATCGTTCGAGTTTTTGAGGTAAAGATTCCAACGGTATGTGCGAATGTTAACTTTCTCGATTTGGTAAGCTGTGCTCTGATTGGTCAGTCCAAAAAGTTAGCTGACGCGACCTTCTACCAGGTTTTGTTAGACTCAGTATAGCAGTGTAACGAATAATACTGAGCCTAAGTTTACTTAGACTGTGGATGTGTGATAACTGTGTTCATAATTTTAACTTTCATAAATACATACACGTTTGCTATATTTTCTACTGTCTGATCCCACAATTCATAAGTATTGATTTAGTAATATATATGTATTTGTTTCAGTACTGACACAGTCACTGCAAGTCTTAGCAGACCAAGGGTTGCTACAGGCATGGACAGCCATGGCTAAGGGCAGCGGAGGTAACTTAGGCAAGCATGCCAACTTAAATGATCAGCTGTCTCAGGCTGCCTGTAGCCGAGATGTTGACGATGACGTGTTCGGTACACTGGGTGCAGATCCGCAGGAGAAAGTCGGGTTCATGGAGATTGGTGTGGTTCCTCCTTCCAAGGGTGAGTTTGTCGTTCTATCTGGCCCACCCTGCACACCCCGAGTTCTTTCTATAGCCATAAGGAACGAATCTTCGTACCTTAACTGTCTTATAAAACGAATATTAACACCAAAGTAATATTAAACATGTTATCCGTTCGATATATATATATGAATTCTTTCAAACACCTAGCATACCCCGTAGATAGTTGACTGATCCATTGTCACGTGCTCCCACATCCTATAAAGCTCGCACGTGGACTGACTAGCGAACATGATGGACAGCGACGAGGATGTGTTTTTGACACAGAGTCGATTTTCTCCGGAAGAACTTGATGTAAGTGTGGATAAAGCTCGAAATCATTTACCAGAAACATTTGACATGCAAACAATTCAAGAAAAGGCAAAAAATGCAGTTCCAACAAACACTAAATATAACAACGTGTTGGCAGTATCGAGCTTTCGAAAATGGCAAGATAATAGACTACTTCTTTCTATCGCTGATAACCTTGTTCTGTCGAAGGAATTCTTAACAACACCACTTTTGAACAGGGATGTCGATACGTTAAACGAAGCTCTGCAGTGCTTTGTATTTGAAGCTAGAAAGGGAGATGACACTAAGTACAAATCGCAATCTCGCTATGGTTTGGTCTGTGGAATACAGTGGTATTTTAGGCGAATGGACAAATCAATGAATCTATTTGAGGACGAGGCCTTAAAAGGGACTGTTGGGGCGCTTGATGCCGCTTAGAAGGAACTTGCTTCTACAGGGTATGTATGGACCGGGAACGCGGGAACACTGCCAGCCCATCACCATCGACGAGGAGGAAACGCTATTTGGAAAAAGGTATTCTTGGCGACTCAAACCCAGAGCAGTTACTTCACACTATGCTATACTTGAATGGCCTACAGTTTGCACTCAGAGGCGGACAAGAACACAGAAACCTACGTCTGTATAACAAGCCCCAAATTACCGGGCCATTCACGGATGACTGCACCGGACGCAGGTACATGCTGTACCTCGAGGATGTATCAAAGGCGAACTCGGCAGGTCTAAAACACAAGAAAGCTGAGCCGAAAATAGTTAAAGCTTTTGACAACCGGCAGAAGAAAAAACGCTGTTATGTGCACCTTTTGGAGAAGTATACCTCATTATGGTAAGTGTTTTAATGTAATATTGAAGCTACAAATTGAATTTTAATTCAAGAACTGATTAATGTAATACTTGGATATTTATTAAGTTTTGTTTGACAATGTTCATAATTCATTGTATCGGTCTTTTAAATGTTCAATAAACATTCAAATCCAATTTTTAACCAAAAAAATGCATTTAGAATTTTGACAATATCCTCTTTATGTATCGGTCTACAAAAGCTTACAAAACTTAAAATCTTTTTTTAACAAAAAATCAGCATTGTTTTCAAGAAATGCCACATCTTATGTTTCTGCCCGAAAACCTGCAAACATGATGCTGTGTACCTCGCTCCCCTTAAGATTTGTCAAGTCTGACTGCTGGTTTATGGCGTCTCCAGTTGATATCAACACTCTCAAAACCGCGGTTAAAAGGATTTGCGAGAAAGCGGGAATAGCAGGGGGAAAAAACAACCATTCTTTGAGGGTATCGGCTGCGACGAGACTGTTTGATGCAAAACTTGACAAACACCTCATATGCGAACAGACACGTGATACTATTTAAGTTCTTGCTATTACTATTCAGAACCCAGTTTACGCTACGTACAATGCTACTTTCACTAGTTCATTACATGAGAATGCGCTCTTTTGCATGGCCGACAGACAATATGCTGTCGCAGTGTCACTAGTGTATTTTCAAAGGATATAACTAAATGTATTATATATAGGCATTCTTTGCAGAGTGCAGGGTATTTTATAAAACTGTCAGGAGTTTGCTATTTGTAAAGTATTTTACTAGCTCTTCACCTAAAATGGCTGTGCGATGCACCTGTAAGCATAATCTATGCAACAGTATATTCCCTGTGGAAGTTATGTGGTTTTTTTTGTTCAATACATACAAATTATAATGTAAACTTATCTCTTTTAAGTTCCGCTGTAAGATCTTACAAAAGAACAAGTACAGAAATGCAAGCAAGCATATCTGATGTTCTCTATGGTAAAACGTACAAAGGTTGCGATGGGAGAAATGGCGACGGCAGAAAGGATGGCGACAACGGTGGTGATGGCAGGAGTGAGTGAGTGAGCGAGTTGAGTTTTACGCCGCACTCAGCAATATTCCAGCTATATGGCGGCG
>VKKT01009477.1:4019-19963 GCA_008038995.1 Haliotis laevigata | reverse complement strand
CACTTGATAGCTGGTCAAGGTTGTTTATACTAGAAATCCAATTAAACATATTCCTAAAATATTCAATAATTTCTGGTCATACTATACTTTTACTCTTTGTGCTGAGAATTTGGCCAATTTGATTCGGTCTACTAAGGATACAAATGGTATCTTGATATATAATACAGAGTATTTATTGAGTTAGTATACTGATGACACAGAATTTCTTCTTGATGGCTCTCAATCTTCCTTCGAGGCTTGTATTGCTTATCTTGATTTCTTTGCTAAGATTTCAGGACTTAAAATTAATTACAGTAAAACACAAGTGGTATGGCTTGGTAGCAAGAAAGGTTGTAAGGACAAATTCATGGCAGATCGTCCCATTATGTGGAACCCTGAAACGTTTAAAATATTATGTATTCTGTTTTGTACCGACTTAGATTCCATGACTCAACTAAACTTTAAGAATAAGCTTCTTGAAATAAAAGATGATTATCAGCAGATGGATGGGTATGGTAGATATGTTTATGTTTACTAAGGCCCTAAAGGTGTGTTGGATTAGACAGCTCACTAGTGCAAGCAATCCGAAATGGAAGCAACTTTTCAAGCAATTTACCCATTCATGGATTATATAAATATATTTGGTGCATCTTACTTCGAAGAAAACGTAAATGTGCTCAAGAACCATTTTTTTGAAAATATTGCTTCATCTCTTTTGTTCAGCTTGGCAAGAAAGTAAAACCAGATTCATTTAGTGAACTTTTAACAGAGCCAACACACATATTAAAGTTAATGATAAACCTGTTTTATGAAACAGTGGTACGAGAAAAGTGTCACTCAAATGATAGATTTGGTTGACGAGAATAAAGAATGTGTATCATTTGAAGAATTTAAAGTAAGGTACCATGCTTCCACAATTTTGGGGGATTTTTACGGTATTGTTAACAGTATCAAAAAATATTTTAAGTTTCTTACTTTAGATAGAGATCAATCTGACACTGTTTTAGATCACAGATGTACCCTGCAGAAGTTGCATAGTCAGAAATCAGGGGAAAAGCATATTTACTCTGTACTGATATTCTCTGATTTAAAGACGAAAGGTCAGTTAAAGTGGGAAGCACAGTTTGATAATCTTAATTGGAACAGTCTCTACTCTATGATGATTCGAACAACACAAGACGTTTAACTTCGTTAGTTTCAATATAGAATCATACATAGAGTTCTTACAATCAATACTTACTTATATAAACTGAAGTACATAGAGAATGATTTATGTACATTTTGCCAAACTGATAGTGAAACAATTACCCACTTGTTGTGGGGTTGTAAGTTTACCCAGTTATTTTGGAATGACCTCTGCTCATGGATAATGAAATGTTCACATATATGGAACATGAACCTTAGTATGGAATTGATATTGTTTGGTGTAAAGGAAAACATCGTTACAGACAGACTTTTTTTACTTTATGCTGTTGTTCTAAAAAAAATCAAATACAAATGTAAACATCAGAAATGCAAACCATAGTTGAAAAGATTTTCAAAGGAACTTTTTGTCAGATATAAAATAGAAAATGATATTTCTTAAAGCAGTTGTACTGCTGATAAATTTCATCAGTCTTGGATGTTGAATCATATTTTCTTTTCTTCAGAAGAGCAGCAATAGTAAAATGTCGTATTCTCTTGTATATTTTTCATGTCTAAGACCAAAACAATATCATCTGCGTGGGTGCGTGCGTGCGTGCGTGCGTCATTTATACTAAAATCCTACCAAAGTAAAATTACATCAAATATTATGCCAAAAGATGTCCTCTATGTCAATGGCCTTCATTTCCCTGCCATGAAGGTCAATGTTTTGTAACAGGGTTGGATGAATAAAATGTCTAAAACGAAAAAACTTTATTCGAAGGTCTGTTTTGGAGTAAGGTATTTCTATTTGGTTTTTTGTTTGGTGTCCATGTTTGGCAGCTTGGTCTGCCATTTCGTTGCCATAGACTCCGATATGTGACGGGACACATATAAACGTATTTGATTATTTCTATTTTGGTGATATAGTATTCTTCTGTATATGCTATATATTAGATCTGGTCTTTTTGTTGTAGAGGCTTTTTTCGGGAGCTTGTATGGAGCTTAAGGAATCCGTTAACATGCAGATTGTTGTGTTTGTTTGGTCAGATGTTTGCAAGGCCTGAACTATGGCTGCGATTTCTGCTGTGAAGATACTGGAGTTTGCTGGGAGATTATAGGATTGTTTAAGGCTTTTGGAGGTAGGTTGATACCGAAAGTATTTCCATTTTTGTCCTTGGATCCGTCAGTATTAGTGTGAAAATTATCTTGTGGATTGTAAGTTTGTTGTATGAATTCTTGCACTGTGAATTTATTAAGTGTATTGTGTTCAGTAAGTTTTGTGTTTGCCAGGATTTTTGGCAGTAATGGTGGAGAACGGGATTTGTAATATGGGTTTGTATTATATTCTGTAGTGTATAAATCAAGTTGTTGTTTAATTTCCTGTATTTATGTCCAAAAGGTGTTGGGCATTTGCCTTTATTGATAATGAATTAAGTTGTTTTTTAAGAGATGTACAGTGGTTTACAGTTTTGTTTGTAATGGGCTTGTTAAGGGATCGAGTTACGTATTTCATTGGACATCTTTCCCATTCGAGAGTGAGGTCTAGTTCTCCGCATTCTACCAATAATGATTTAAGGGATGTTCCTGGGAAGGCTCCAGTTATACATTTAAGTGCTTGAAATTGGATGGAACTACGTTTGTTTTTATGTGTTTGTGCCATATCTTGAAATATTTGCAGCCACAGAGTAATTTAGATTTGATGAGTGATGTATATAGTAGTAGTAATGTTTGTTTGTTGCTACCCCATTTACTATGTGATAGGTGCTTGATAATATTGAGATCTAACTTGCATTTTTCTTGCATGGATTGAATATGTTTATTCCATGTTAAGTGCTGGTCTAGGTTTAGACCTAGACATTTTACTGTATCTGATTGCGGTAATTTTTGTTTGTTATTATAAAGATGTAAGTTTTGTCATCTTCGATGTTGTTCTTTGAATACTACAGTTGTTATTTTAGTGGTAGAGAGTTGGAACCCCCATCGGTTGGTTCAGTTTTCAATATGGTTAAGAGCAGCTTGAATCTGTTTTTCTGCTTTATGTTTATTTTTTTCATTTACCCATATTGCTCCATCGTCGGCAAACTGGCATTTGTTTATGTTTTTACTGAGGTTGTTGAATATATCATCAACCATAACATTGAAGAGAGTGGGTGAGATGATACTTCCTTGGGGAGTGCCATTTTCTAGTGTATAGTTTTGGGAGATTTGATGGTCTATGGGGCCTTAAAGTCTCTGTCTGTTAGAAAGGTTGATATAAAATTTAGAAGTGCCCCTTTTAAACCTTTTTTGTATTTTTTGGATGAACATATCAAAGGTCTTTGAGAAATCCAAAAAGACCGCAAGTGTGCAGTTCTGATTGAGTTGTGAATTTGTGCTAGATGATCTATGGTGGAGCGATTTTTGCGAAATCCTTATTGAGTTGTATTATATAGATTTTGTGTTTCGAGATATTGTGCGAGGCGGTTGTTAACCATACCCTACATGGTTTTGCATATGTTAGATATTAGAGATACTGGCCGATATGATTCGGCTTTGTTTACGTCTTGGCCTTGTTTGTGTATGGGTATGATAAGGGAACGTTTCCAGACTTTTGGTATTTGACCGTTTATCCAAGCTGTATTATAAAGTTTAGTAGTTGGTTTAATAATGGTTTAGGGGCATATTTAACATGATATAGCTGGTATTATCTTGACCTGGGGCTGTACCTTTTTTGTGGTTGATTATGTTGTAAAGTTCCACTTCAGTAAAAGGTTTATTGTCGGTTAGATGCGTTTCGGTTTTTGTGTGTTGTAGGCTGCTGCTTTTTTAGATTTTATTTGAAATTGTTGACTGTAATTTGCAGTTCTGCTAACTGAAGCAAATTGGTTGGCGATGTTTTCAGCTTTTTGTTGTTTGTTTCTACATTCGTTTGCCAGTTTGTCTAGCTGCCTGTGCCAGAGGAATTTTTTATTTTTATCTTTGCGTGCTTGTTTTAGTAGTTTCTTTCTGTTGTTTCTGGCTTAATCTATTTCTTTGTTCCACCAGGGTACTGGAGTGTTTTCTGTGTATTTACTTGACCAAAGGGATGCTTTGGTCTGCAGCAGTAACTAATATGTCTGTTATTTGCTGGATTAGTTTGCCTACATATTCAAGAAAGTTGGTTTGTTCAACTTGTTGTGTGCAGAACATTTTGAATTTTTCCCAGTTTGCTTTATTAAAATTATATTTTTTCCTTATTTCTATATTTGATGTGTGGATAGTACATGTGTAAGAATTGGGAATTAGTCACAACCCCAGGAATCTGTACCAATATCCCATGAGCAGTCGTGGCCTAGTTGAGGGTTTATTAATGAGAGATCAATGTTGTGTATTGTTGGTACAGGTCATTTGACTGATTATTTTGGTTTGATTTTGAGTAGTTTAGTCGTCTTGCAGCTTTAGATTTGTTTGTGGTTTCCACTTTTTTGTAGGTTTTAATTTGTTTTTCTTTGTAAGTGCTGGAAGCGGAGGTATGAAATATAACAGATTGAGGTTTACCTTTATTTTGTAATTTCTCATGTTGTACCAGAGATTTTTCAAACTCAGAAAAAAGTTTGATGTTTTGTTTATCCCTGGAATCATTTAGCGAAAGATCCATTTACAATCTTCAGTTATATGTGTCCTCTCACTACCGTGAGCACTCACAACGGACAATGTGCAAGTATTTACACCATGGCCATACTTCTGGCATTTAAAGCATCTGAGCGGATTGGGAATGTAGGTGTCAACTAATATGTTACAATAATCTGCCTTCAGTAATTTTGGAACAGTTGGTGATGAAAATAAAAACAGGTAAGTATTGGTTTTAAGAGTTGCATTGTTTTTACGGGTTGAAAAGGGTATGACGTAGAGTACACCTTAATCTTTCATTTCAGTCACGATATCAAGTTCTGACATGTCAGAAAACAATCGATCAGGGTCTCTGACAATACCATTGCTTGTGTTTAATGTTTTGTGAGCAGAGACAGTAACTGGAATGCCGACGAACGATTCAGTCCTCATCAGATTGGCTGATTGCTGTCTTTTTCAACACTCAACCAGAAGTGCACCTGAACGTAACCGTTTAATGTTATTAATTTCCCCGGCGATACCTTGAATACCCTTAGAACCTGTGAAAGGGTTCAACTTTTATGGTGTTTTATCGACAGTTTCAATCACAAGTAAGCATGGCCAAATCCCAATTGATTTCGGCGGTCTGAAGTCATCGTCAACAGGATCATTTTCCAGAGGACGTTTGGTCATTTTTGTTGGGGTTTCAAAAGCCATGTTTAGTGTTTAAATTTCATCATCCGAGCTCCCCACCCACCACGGAGTATCACAAGGACAGTGCTAGAAACAAGCGGATCTCCGACTTGCAGCACCAATGATACCCAGTTGATATACTCCAGCCCAAAAAAATAAAGATTAATTATTCTACCAGATTGGCCCATTAGCTATCGCCTTCTGGCCATACGACTCTAGGCAAAAACATGAAATTTTACATTTGAAAGTCCGGACTTAAATAAATTCGCCAAGACTTAAAAATATCACCTTATAATTCCCAAAATATTGTGCAGCATTACATAACTACAACACAGTACTTGGCATGACCAGCCGATTGATAGAATCGGGCCAATTCTACCATCCATCTAGGTGAAGTAAGGGGCGAAGTGGTGTGTTGGGCAAAGGAACACTGTTCCTGGAACCAATGCCCTCAACCACCCGACTACCGTCCTCCACCAACACAGGGGCCTTATTCTCGAAACGTTCGTAGCCCTACGAATTCTTAACTTTGAATGTACCCAATGTGTTGAAAATGGGCTTAAGAAGTTCGTAGGGCTACGAACGTTTCGAGAATAGCTACCCAGGGGCGCAACCCATGGCAAACAGATTGCCAAATTCAGTCTTACGACCAGCAATGGGTTGCTGTTGACCTCCAGGCCCCCGGGTCCACTAGGGGTTTGAAGAGCTTGTAGTATACACAATGAGGCTAGGGGACCAGGTACCCCCCAAGGGCTCAATTTAAAAAATGAGCCCTTGGGTAGTCTCTAATCCCGTAAGCCCATTGTGTATACTACTACTGAGGTGGATGTAAAATGTGATGAAAATCGGTCGAATAGTTTCTGAAATATTGACTTTAAAGTGAACATGGGGTCGGTCGGGAAAAGGCTAACAATTCAACGTATTGTCGTACTTGTTATATATCATCGAGGCGAGAGGTGTTTTTAGCTGAATGAAACGCAGGTCTCGGCAGTCATCACCTCACTGCCGTCTCGGGGGTTGCTTTGAGCGAGCGCCATGGACGAGTATAAGTGTATGTGCGTCTGTCTCTCGGCTTGGGTATGATGATGCACGGCCAGCTGACTAGTGAGGCTACAGATGTCTGAAAGTGAATGAAACGCATCTCTCGGCAGTTCCTCCCCTGGTCGTATCTCGGTATCATCAAGCAAGCGCTGTGGGCGGGTCAGAGTGTGTGGCTCGGCTCGGCTTGTACAGCTGACTGGCTGGCTGGCAAGGTATGTTGATTTCCACTAAATCATACCGCATCTCTCGGCTGTTCCCTCAGGTCGACTCGCTGCCGTCTCGGTAGCATTGAGTGAGCGCTGTGGGCGAGTAGCTGTTTGTGTGTCTCAGCTAGGCTATTTACCTACAGCTCGCTGAGATGGCTGGCTATGTTATGTTGATGTCCTCGAAACAGTTTATTGTGAATCTTCTATGATTCGTTTGGTTTTCGTAATGAAAGCTTGTTGGGCCTGTTGCTTCCCTTGTTCTATGAATATCTTTTTTTCTTGTCTTCGCAAATGACGGCGAATGAGACTTAGTCCTAATCTCTTGTTTCATTATGTGATATTTTGCGATTTCTGATAGCACCAAACGAAACTCTTCCTCGGAGATTGATGGCGATCATGCCAGCGTATTTATAACCCATGCAGAAGGTTTATATCTACTCCGGGGCCATCTCCAAGAAATACTTTGATAATAAGAGTAGAACTTTGTACCATACTGATCCACGAGTCTGGCACATCAGTGTATTTTAGTAAAAATAACCCTGCTTTTTTCTCATTGGGGACTCACATGTTAGCCGTTTGATATGGTAATGGCGCTACGCTCATCCACATTCTTCTCCAGGATCAAACCTCCCCAGCAGTATCCCGTTATTTTTTAGTGAGACACCACCATCATTAATATTCATGATAAGACAGGGGTAGGTCAGGACCAGGTTAATAATCCACTTCAACTGAGGTTCGATGATGACTTCTCGTCGTTTGTACACGTTATCTTGTAACTGCATGGCGTACAAGGTTGTTTTCCTCGTCGGGCAGATCGAATCCCTGCTTGTCCCCGAGATCAGCTAGCGTGACGTCGGGATGATGATGCTTCATCTCGTTTATATATAATGTATTACAAAATGGTTTTCAATTGGTTATCAATAATTCCTCGGACGTGCACTTTAAACCCATGAGATGTATGTTGTTGTGCAATCGAACGGTATCAAAATGCGCTAGAATTCGCCCTGTTGAAAGTCATTGCTCTGAGCGACATGCGACTGAGGTTGAACAGAGTGGTGGGCTACAACAATGAAATCGTCATCGGAAGAAGCAGCACCACCATGCCAACAACAGCCTCAGTTCGATTCCCCAACCTGGCTGCGAACGACGTCATCATCCCCGGCACGGCTCGACTGGCTTTTCACATCATTTTGGAGTCCACGTATGACAAACGCATGATCGCGAACAACCTGGGTCGCGCCATTGTAAAAAAAAACGCTATCAAAATCAGCGAGAAAGAGGTGCTGAGCATCGACGACAGCGACATGTTTTTCACTTACATGGACCTCTGGGGAACTGAGAGCTAACGCGATAACATGTTGTATCAAGGACTTTGTTTGATAATTGCCGTGTGAACGACATACATGTGGGAAGAGCTTACACGCAAGACAAGCTCGATGGGATACTGGCAGGGGACAAAGCTGTCGCCGAGGCGTACATGAACCGTTTTTGCATACCGCCCGACTTCGAGCTGTTCGAGGGACACATGCCATTTTCCCAGGCCATGCTGGGCGACCGTCTGGAATACGAACTCACGTACAACGACTATGGCAAAGTTATATTAACAACGGACGGCACCGAGTCCAGCTATGTCATCGACAAAATCTTGCTGGAATTCGGCATTGTCAGGAGCCGGAACTGGCCCGGAAGATTTGTACCCAGTACTCGGGACAGCTGTCCATCCTGTATGATTGCACCCGCAAAATACGGTCGGCAAGTGAATTTATATTTGTACGTGATTATGGACGTGCAGCTCAATATAGACAGTGGAAGATTCGTGCAAGCTACTTATTGATTTACCTCGCGATCCATGTGCAATCAAACCGGGAGCGGCAGTAAGGCATTCGTGCTGGACATGCTGGAAGGTTACTATCATGACTTGTTTGATCACATCGTCAATTTCTGCCCCACTTTACGAGTGAACAAGACATACACATGATGGCCACGGAAGTGCACGAAATCTGTCCTGGAACTCGTCTGCAGGACTGGTTGTGCGCTTGTCTCGACAAGCTGAACAGAGAATCGATGCTGTTCATCCTGGACGACTGCAGCGCCAACAACGAGATGGTTAAAAAACGAGACGCGCTGTCTTACCTGGCCTTCTCGGGCCAACACACGAAGCACAGCGTTTGGGTTCTGACTCAGAAATTCAACTCGGTGCTAAAAGATTTATGGGAACAGATGCAATGGGTCGACCTGTTTCATTGCAAGGACAGGGATTCGTTCGAGGACTGCTTGCGAGAAGACGACGTGATCCAGAGCAAACAAGAATGAGAATGAGTGAAGAAACAGCTCGCCGAAACGAAACATGCCAAACTCCTGTTGAAAACCGACCAACCCGTGGCATATAAGTCTGCTACTTTTTAAACAAAATTGAAGCTAAATTCAAGCAATTTCTAGCAAAACTCAAGCAAATGAATATTATTGGTTAACGATGTTCAAAACTCTGGTTGTGTGCAACTTCACTTTCATCTCGATGTGTTTCGCGTACATCGGATTTGATTTTATTAGACTTAAAAATCGCTTGTTACATTATAAGATGAAGTGCAACGAACTGCTCAAACAAATGTTGGAAGACGATAATAACAATATAAACGACAAGCTAGAGAGACTGGTGGCGACAAAGTCAAACGATACTTGGATACTTGGTAAGTATTTGAGAGGCTGGAGTTTGGATGTCGACAAAAACATGGAAGTCGACAACATCAAACCGCTGGTCACCAACAAAGTCGGCGAGGAACTGAACGATCTGAGAAGCCTCAAATTTCAACTCACAGTGAAAATCTCGATGGAAAAACAGCAGACGGACGGCACCACCGAGCATGTCCAGCCTTGCTTCAGAGGCAAGCAGGATGTCGCGACTCAACCCGAATCCATCGACGCGTCCTTTGCACCTCGTTTGCAAAAATACGTGAATCCCTGGAACGCTACATGCACATGGGCTCGGGCTGGGTTGTGGACACGGTCTACCTGGACGTAGCGAACTACATACCGTTCAAGGGAGGGTCATACCTAGACTTGCCACCGTACTACAAGAAAAAGCAAGCCATGGTCAACGTAAAAAACAAAGGCGCTGATTCCATGAGGGTTGCGATCAGATCCGCGAAGTTTCCGGCAAAAGCACATGCAGACCCATTTTCGAGCTATCCCAAAGACGGTGGGATCAACTGGGACGGCACAGACGAACCCACCCCATCTCCCAGGTCACCAAAATCTAAAAACAGAATGACAACATAGCCATCAATATCGTCGGACACGAAGGGAATAAAACCATCGTGCACAGGATCAGCTCCCNTTAGTCCTAATCTCTTGTTTCATTATGTGATATTTTGCGATTTCTGATAGCACCAAACGAAACTCTTCCTCGGAGATTGATGGCGATCATGCCAGCGTATTTATAACCCATGCAGAAGGTTTATATCTACTCCGGGGCCATCTCCAAGAAATACTTTGATAATAAGAGTAGAACTTTGTACCATACTGATCCACGAGTCTGGCACATCAGTGTATTTTAGTAAAAATAACCCTGCTTTTTTCTCATTGGGGACTCACATGTTAGCCGTTTGATATGGTAATGGCGCTACGCTCATCCACATTCTTCTCCAGGATCAAACCTCCCCAGCAGTATCCCGTTATTTTTTAGTGAGACACCACCATCATTAATATTCATGATAAGACAGGGGTAGGTCAGGACCAGGTTAATAATCCACTTCAACTGAGGTTCGATGATGACTTCTCGTCGTTTGTACACGTTATCTTGTAACTGCATGGCGTACAAGGTTGTTTTCCTCGTCGGGCAGATCGAATCCCTGCTTGTCCCCGAGATCAGCTAGCGTGACGTCGGGATGATGATGCTTCATCTCGTTTATATATAATGTATTACAAAATGGTTTTCAATTGGTTATCAATAATTCCTCGGACGTGCACTTTAAACCCATGAGATGTATGTTGTTGTGCAATCGAACGGTATCAAAATGCGCTAGAATTCGCCCTGTTGAAAGTCATTGCTCTGAGCGACATGCGACTGAGGTTGAACAGAGTGGTGGGCTACAACAATGAAATCGTCATCGGAAGAAGCAGCACCACCATGCCAACAACAGCCTCAGTTCGATTCCCCAACCTGGCTGCGAACGACGTCATCATCCCCGGCACGGCTCGACTGGCTTTTCACATCATTTTGGAGTCCACGTATGACAAACGCATGATCGCGAACAACCTGGGTCGCGCCATTGTAAAAAAAAACGCTATCAAAATCAGCGAGAAAGAGGTGCTGAGCATCGACGACAGCGACATGTTTTTCACTTACATGGACCTCTGGGGAACTGAGAGCTAACGCGATAACATGTTGTATCAAGGACTTTGTTTGATAATTGCCGTGTGAACGACATACATGTGGGAAGAGCTTACACGCAAGACAAGCTCGATGGGATACTGGCAGGGGACAAAGCTGTCGCCGAGGCGTACATGAACCGTTTTTGCATACCGCCCGACTTCGAGCTGTTCGAGGGACACATGCCATTTTCCCAGGCCATGCTGGGCGACCGTCTGGAATACGAACTCACGTACAACGACTATGGCAAAGTTATATTAACAACGGACGGCACCGAGTCCAGCTATGTCATCGACAAAATCTTGCTGGAATTCGGCATTGTCAGGAGCCGGAACTGGCCCGGAAGATTTGTACCCAGTACTCGGGACAGCTGTCCATCCTGTATGATTGCACCCGCAAAATACGGTCGGCAAGTGAATTTATATTTGTACGTGATTATGGACGTGCAGCTCAATATAGACAGTGGAAGATTCGTGCAAGCTACTTATTGATTTACCTCGCGATCCATGTGCAATCAAACCGGGAGCGGCAGTAAGGCATTCGTGCTGGACATGCTGGAAGGTTACTATCATGACTTGTTTGATCACATCGTCAATTTCTGCCCCACTTTACGAGTGAACAAGACATACACATGATGGCCACGGAAGTGCACGAAATCTGTCCTGGAACTCGTCTGCAGGACTGGTTGTGCGCTTGTCTCGACAAGCTGAACAGAGAATCGATGCTGTTCATCCTGGACGACTGCAGCGCCAACAACGAGATGGTTAAAAAACGAGACGCGCTGTCTTACCTGGCCTTCTCGGGCCAACACACGAAGCACAGCGTTTGGGTTCTGACTCAGAAATTCAACTCGGTGCTAAAAGATTTATGGGAACAGATGCAATGGGTCGACCTGTTTCATTGCAAGGACAGGGATTCGTTCGAGGACTGCTTGCGAGAAGACGACGTGAAACAGCTCGCCGAAACGAAACATGCCAAACTCCTGTTGAAAACCGACCAACCCGTGGCATATAAGTCTGCTACTTTTTAAACAAAATTGAAGCTAAATTCAAGCAATTTCTAGCAAAACTCAAGCAAATGAATATTATTGGTTAACGATGTTCAAAACTCTGGTTGTGTGCAACTTCACTTTCATCTCGATGTGTTTCGCGTACATCGGATTTGATTTTATTAGACTTAAAAATCGCTTGTTACATTATAAGATGAAGTGCAACGAACTGCTCAAACAAATGTTGGAAGACGATAATAACAATATAAACGACAAGCTAGAGAGACTGGTGGCGACAAAGTCAAACGATACTTGGATACTTGGTAAGTATTTGAGAGGCTGGAGTTTGGATGTCGACAAAAACATGGAAGTCGACAACATCAAACCGCTGGTCACCAACAAAGTCGGCGAGGAACTGAACGATCTGAGAAGCCTCAAATTTCAACTCACAGTGAAAATCTCGATGGAAAAACAGCAGACGGACGGCACCACCGAGCATGTCCAGCCTTGCTTCAGAGGCAAGCAGGATGTCGCGACTCAACCCGAATCCATCGACGCGTCCTTTGCACCTCGTTTGCAAAAATACGTGAATCCCTGGAACGCTACATGCACATGGGCTCGGGCTGGGTTGTGGACACGGTCTACCTGGACGTAGCGAACTACATACCGTTCAAGGGAGGGTCATACCTAGACTTGCCACCGTACTACAAGAAAAAGCAAGCCATGGTCAACGTAAAAAACAAAGGCGCTGATTCCATGAGGGTTGCGATCAGATCCGCGAAGTTTCCGGCAAAAGCACATGCAGACCCATTTTCGAGCTATCCCAAAGACGGTGGGATCAACTGGGACGGCACAGACGAACCCACCCCATCTCCCAGGTCACCAAAATCTAAAAACAGAATGACAACATAGCCATCAATATCGTCGGACACGAAGGGAATAAAACCATCGTGCACAGGATCAGCTCCCTCACAAACAAACACCGCAAGACGATCAATATATTCATGTTCCAGCAAGGCGACAAGTATCACTACATGTGGATAAAATATTTCAACAGACTGTTGTACGATCAATGGAAGCATAAGGAAAAGAAACACTTTTGCGAATGGTGCCTGCACGGCATCACCTGAGCCGACCTGCTGGAATCCCACTGGGAGGATTGCCGAGGCGTGGGAGAGACAGCCATCCGAATAGACATGCCCGACGAAAAGAAAAACACGCTAAAATTCTTCAACCACAAACATCAAATGCCCATTCCCTACATCACCTACGCTGACTTCAAAGCCCTCAAAGTCTGCGTGTTCAGTTACGTGGTCGTTCGATCCGATGGGAAAACGAACACTCCCGTGGTCTACCGAGGTCCAGACACGTCCGAATGATTTCTCACGTTTGCAAAACAAAGAGAAAATCATCAGGAAACAGTTGTACACCATCATCCCCATGCGCATGACCCAAGACGACTGGTGAACTCTAAGAATTGCCACGTGTGCGACAAACCCCTGCAAGGGATGTCGTGAGAGATCACTGCCACATCACCGGTAAGTACAGACGTGACACTCACAACGCGTGCAACTTGAAGCTCAAAATCAATCCCAAGACCATCAAAATCCCCATCGTCTTTCACAATCTTTGCAGTTACGAATCTCACCTGATCATGCAGGCATCGTGAAGGTCAACGGCAACATAACGTGCATCCCAAACAACATGGAAAAATACATCTCGTTCTCGTTAGATTGTTTGAGGTTTATCGATAGCGTTCAGTTCCTGCTGTCGGCTCTAGACAGTCTGGTGAACGCCAACGACCCGGACGACGTCGACCTCACCAATCGATACACCGATGCCAAGACTCAACCCCTGCTGCTGAGGAAGGGCATCTAACCCAACGAGTACATGGACGATTGGTCAAAGTTCAACGAGATGCGATTACTTCCCATCGACCACTTTTACAGCAGCTTGACCAATTACAATATCTCTCAAGACGATTACACGCACGCGATTAACGTGTGGGACCAACTGGGCTTCAAGAATTTCGGCAATTACCATGACCTGTACTTGAAAACGGACGTGCCGCTGTTGGCCGATGTGTTCGAGATATTCAGAAAAACGTGCGCGAAACAGTACGGCCTGGACCCCGCATGGTATTTCTCATCCCCCGGTCTCTCTTGGGACACTTTGTTGAAAAAAACCATCATGGAGCTGAAACTACTAACGGATTACGATATGCACATGTTCGTGGAGAAAGGCTTGCAAGGTGGGATTTCCATGGCCTCCAAACGATACGCCAAAGCCAACAACAAGTACGTTCCCTGTCATGACCCCGGCAAACAGACCAAACACATACTCTGTTTCAATGCCAACAACCTGTACGGCTGGGCCATGAGTCAGTATCTCCCCATCGGAGGATTCGAATGGGTCTCCTTGCCCGAAACAATTGACGTGAATAGCATCGGGTCGGATTCGAACAAAGGCTACGTGCTCGAAGTGGACTTGGACTATCCCACAGAACTACACAAATCTCACAACAGCTATCCACTAGCTCCGGAACGATTGACGGTGAACTGGGACTGGTTGTCCCAATATCAACAAAACTTGCTGGGAGACAATAATCCAGCTAACATCGAAAAACTTTCGCTGAACTTGATGATGTGGGTTGCATTCCTGTGTTGGCAAAGGAAGGGAGTCTGGTGGTTGAGGATGAGTTGAGTTGAGTTGAGTTAGGTTCAATAATCCAACACACCAATTCGACCCTAACTTTGCCTAGACGGGTGGTAGAATAGACCCGATATTACCAATCAGCTGGTCACTACTTGCCCTGTGCATGGAATGTCTATACACAATTTGGTATCACATAACACTTTTGGCCATGTTCAAAATGTTAACTGATATTCTTCCAAAACAAATTAGCCTCGCAGACCCTTGCACAGAAGGCGGTGGCTCATGGGCCAATCTGGTGATGCTGACCTCCGATTTCTGTACGTCTNNNATTGATTGTCATGGACAGAACCATCCTGACCTTTAATCTGGTAGGCAGCTACAGCATTTCATTTCAAATTCGCTGGAGTTTAACACCCCATTATCCCTGGTCTTTGCAGCTTGGAGATCCGCTGCAATATAAGATCCTTCCTTGTTGACACTCCATGGTGGGTGGGGAGAGGGGATGCTGAACCACATTACTTACGACATGGCTTCCCAATAACCCGGTTCAAAACGAAGACGCATGGATTCTGACAACTCCTCGTCTGACGAGAGTACGCCCTTCCGACCTGTCTACTGGCCACGCTTCCTGATCATTGAAGCTTGTGACAAGCAGCCTGTGCAACCCATTTGCAATCTCCAAAGATATCGCTGGTATCTGCATAGAGGTTGCCAATGTTACAAAGCTTCGATCTGGTTCTCTCCTGATAGAATGTACCCGGAAACAACAATCCTTGAATCTCCTCAAAGTACAAGAATTTGTCAACATCAAGGTCGCTGTCTCAGTGAACAAAACACTTAACTCGTGTAGAGGCATTGAACGGGACGGAGCTAGATGCCTGTCTGACATGACTGAAGAATAAATTGTCAAGGAACTCTCTCAGCAGTCCATCACAACCCTAAAATGATTCACTTTCAAAAAGGACGGTGTTGTTCAACCAACAAACACCTATCTCTTTACATTCACGCGAGCAAAGATTCCTGACTCGATTAGAGCTGGTTATTGTAGCATTGGTGTGGAGGTGTATGTCCCCAATCCACTCCAGTGCTACAACTGCCAAAAGTTTGATCATGGATCCAAGTCCTGTCGTTCCTCTGCTGTTTGTTACCGCTGTGGTGACAAGCATGAGGGCAAAGACTGTACTAAGGAAGTGAAGTGCACAAACTGCCGTGGTAACCATATGGCCTCTTCCAAGTTTTGTGCAGTGTGGCAACCCGAATCCGAGATCCTAAAGATCAAGCACAAAGAAAATATCTCCTTTCATGAAGCTAAGAAGAGGGT
>VKKT01009463.1:22919-34009 GCA_008038995.1 Haliotis laevigata | reverse complement strand
GTTGACAGCTATACACCGTCGGCGGTGTAAATAATCGAGTCTGTACTAGGCAATATGGTGATGTCAGCGTTAGCATCAGCCTACGCAGATGGGACAAGATCAGGTGACAACCTCAACCAAGCCAATAGCCCGCACGCACGCACACACACACATATACGGCGCCTTTGGTCCTGGACAATTAACAATACGTGTAGTTTTTTAACTTTTGTAAATATTCACAGAAAATGGTTTACATAAAATGTGAAACTCTAACCAAGGATGTGAAACGAAGGTGAAACAGGGATTGCAACGCACTTACATAGCAACGTCACGTGCGTGCGTGCGTACATATGGCTGTTTAACTCGGCCTGACTTATGGTGGGGTGGGGTGTGTGTGTGTGTGTGTGTGTGTGTGTGTGTGGTGTGTGTGTGTGTGTGTGTGTCTTAGGGTAGTGGTGATTAGTTTCGACTAACTGTCATTCACGTAGCCACATTTGACGTTCATTTCTGATGTACTCGATCCACTTATTTTGCATTTTACAAATTAACGTCGTAACACTTCCCTACTGTCGGTCTGTATACATTAATGAAGATATAGGCGAAACTAATGACGTCAGAACATGTGTGTTTATTGTGATTACAGTAATATTGTCCTTGCTATGGAGGTGGATTGTGTACCTTTCAGCGATGTAACAAAATAACTTTCTACAGACATCCATATTTGTGATGAGTTCATGTACATGCCACAATATTAAAAAATAATTCAGTAAAGTGTAAACTGAGAAAGTATTCTTTTCCTCAAAAGCTGAGGTTAGAACTTATAAATTTAAGTTGTTTTCATGCTAAAATGGTTCGTTGGTCCATCTGTATTTGTAGAACATAAGATAATATAGAATCATGTTGTATTGGGGGAGGGGAGGGGGAGAAGAGAGTGGGGAAGGGCCACCCACCCCTTTTTTGTCCTGAAAGTTTTTTAAATGATTATTAAAAATCTCGTGAAAACGGGAGAAAATGAACTGTGCAGCCCACTTTCTCAAGGAGCTGTATCCGCCCTTGACTATGGCCTGCCTAACATTGATTGGTGATTTTTAGTGGACAATGGTAGAAGAGTTGTCGAACTTCCTTCCGTGAAGGGGGCGCTGTAACGCATGGCTTCACGTTGAACTAACCATGAAGATTGATATGGGTAAGAACAAAATACTTTAATGCTTCATTCCAGCAACTACAGTGCTCTGTAAACATATACATAGATTGTTATTATGTTGTAGGCTAAGAATAATCCTTGCAACCGACATACGTTTGATTCCATTCTTCGAAATGTATCGGATTATCCGCAATTTGAAAGGCGTTCATCAGAATACTCACTCATTGTAAAGCACAATGTTGCTGAAAAGGAATGTCTCGGAATCTAGCCTGATGGCTGGTTTAGCACTTTACACACCCAACACATGTTTCTAACGGATCCCATGTTTAGTCGAAGCTCAGTTATTCTGTGTCATTTGTTCAGCCGAATGGCTAAGGTGAAAAACAAGAAACAAAGGAAGTCCCAAAAGAGAAGTAGAGCAGGGACCAAGATTAGGCTTGGCAGAGGATGTTTTTGTGTTTTTTTTTGCTTTCCTGTGGAATTGGCAGTTATGGACTTCAGAATAAATAAAAAGTTATTAGTTCACAAATAGCGTAGGGAATTTGGAAATGACTGTTCAAGCGCTGTCTAACACAGGCACGCAAAAGTGATTGCAGAGCGATAGAAATGCATAAGAACTGATGTTAGGGGAACTGGATAGCCAAGACGAATGTACTTGTAGTGGTAGTAACATTAAACATGATAAAGTGAGACAAAACATTCACTATGAATATCTGCCTAATTATGCTTATGTATATATGTGTGTTTTGAGTTACATTAGTGGTTGATGAAATGACCGAAAGGTAAGTATAGCTTGATAAGTGTGTGATTTTGAAAAGCTAGGACACTAAAGCATACCTCAACATCATGCAGAAAACTTAATGATAAGATAGCCTTAGGACATCTCAGGATGAATTTCGAGGGAAACAGGAGCAAAAAGGAATCATATTTGAAACTGAAGAAAGATAAGTTAGTAATCATGGCAACGGAATCGAAATTCTTATCTCTAGCTCTGTGCCATAGAGCCAAATCTGTGATTAACCAGTAACAGTAATAATCCCACTGGGGAGATCATAGAAGACCCTGCTTAGTTCACAACTAGTGACTGGATAGAGATACTGACAGTACTTGCATTGCATTGGCTTCAAACCAGTTTCGTTTTTTTAATTCAAAAAGGGGAAGTTTTGAAACACAAGTTTTTATCTTGACACTTGAGCTAACACATTGTGCAATTTTCAGTAGTTGCACAAAGCCTCGGAAAATAGCCTGTAGCATATGATAAACGTGATAAATGATGCACAATGACTGGTTTCTGCTACATGACTGAAAAGCTCATATCACAGACTGTCATACTATCTCATAGTAAGAGTTTACAATATTTTAGCTCTTATCCATGATGGATTGGAAGCAATAACTATGTATCTTAGAGCAAAATCAGAATGTGCTTTTAATTTGTCATTTTCTCTTTGATCAACAGGATCCGATTGAAGCAAGACGACACTGAGTAAAACTGCCTTTTGTGTTCAAGATCAGAGTGCCACGTACAGTCTGATCTTTAACTCAGCAGTCGTCTCTTAGCAACGAAATCAGTTGACAATTTCAAGAGAGGTAACTGCACTTACTGAAAGATATATTAGCCCCAACTCTCAGTGCTGTCCGTGATGGCAGGAGATCTGGGGTCCTTTCTTCAGTGAGTTCAGACTTGGGCTCAGTATTTATGTTGCTTATCTTGATGCTGATGGCTATTGTAAGATGCTGAAGATATGGGATGCCTGTTAAAACAGACTAAGTTTCAAATACATTGCACATGCTTTTCTGTGTTTGGAAATAATGTTTTGGCTTGGGGAAGACTTGATGTGAGTAGTCATGCAACTTGTTGGTTACCATGGTTACAAGTGATGAGTTCTGATTGATGAAGATTAGTTCTCACAATGATTACATACCATATACATGTATTTCAAACCATACAAGGCTTTTAGAAGGAGTCAAGATGTTGGTTAAAGACTGTTGTGTGAATATTTGTTTAACTGATGTGTTTTTTGGTATGCAAGTTAAGACTTTTAAGTGGTACTTGATTTTCTGTTTGGTGATCATGACACACTAAAGGACAGAATATCTAATGTCAGAGTCATTGTCAAGTATATCTTGGCAACATCTAGATAAGTTTAAGTCACCATTCCCCCAATTGATAGATGTAGTTTTAAAAGGATAGCATTGCAATGCCAAATGGTTAGCGATTTATGTTCTATACATACATTTCGGTTTTCTTCATTGAGAATTGTGGCATTGTTCTCCTTCCGGTGCTTCCTGCATGTATTGAAAACGGTCTGTGTCATTTACCCTGTTAAGATGAAAAATAGAGAGTTCATTGTCTGTAGTATTAATACAATATATTTAATTTAATGTTAGTTATGGTAGCTAGTTTTATATAAAAGGGAATATTTAGTCAACAAATATGTAGAAATGCATTCAAAGATGTAACAATAAAACATTTACATCTGGTTGGTTTTGGAAATGGAGGGATAAAATATGAAAGAAATATGTGGACATCAGATAAAATATAGCAGTCTTTCCTTTCAAAAACAAAATCGTTACCAGTTTATATGACTGATCCCAACATGCTTACACCGAGTATGTTATGATCAGTGTCAGAAGTGTTTGGGTAGGGTTATATATTTTGAGTAATGCATGCTCTATCATGCCTAGGGACACAAAATAACTTTTCATTTATAAGGGAAACCAATCAATGAGATTCTGTTTTAACCAATGTAAACCTCAGGCATTGCCATTATTGCATTCTTACAATAGAAATCAGCACTTCAAATGAGAGGGTCTCTTTTTCACACAAAACACGACCAATGTCAGAAACAGTATCAACACATAAGCAGGCTGAAGCTTGGGTGTGTTGCCAGCCGACTATCAAACATGCATGTCAACGGAGGCAGTTTCCATGGTGATGCAGGATGAAAGAAGCTCCATCAACCTAAGGAACTGAATGATGGTCAGCGTAAATGATGGGCAGTGGGGTAGCCTTGTGGTTAACACGTTCGCCTGTCGCGCCGAAGACCTGGGTTAAATTTCTTACATGGCTACAATGTGAGAAGCCCATTTATGGTGTCCCTTTTGTGATCTTGCTGGAATATTGCTAAAAGTGGCGTAAAACCATTCTGACTCCCCCACTCCTCTTCCATGATTGAGTTGTAGTGTCATAGTACCACCCATGATGGCAGGGGACATTGCTCATGATGTCCACTCTTTCATATGTCAGAGGCTAGTGACAATTATCCCCAGTATTCTAATCTCAAATAGCTGCGGACTGATTGGATATGATGGAGACTTATTCAGGAGCCAGCTATACATAGCTGGAATATGGCCTGCTTGTCTTACTAGGTTAAGTTTGAGTCTAAATGTTGTTCCAATATCAACAATGAAAGGGCACTGCTGTTTATCTCTCCAGTTGTAAGAGGCAGCAGCCCTAATGGGAATACCACGAATATGAGTTTTCTCTCTCTCTCTCCCCTCTCTCCTTTCTCTCTCTCTCTCTCTCTCTCTCTCTCATTTCTCTCTCTCTCTCTCTCTCATTTCTCTCTCTCTCTCTCTCATTTCTCTCTCTCCCCTCTCTCCCTCTCTCTCTCATTCATTCATGTCGCCATCAGGATTCAGGGTAACAATATCCTGTGAGGTTTCCAGGATAAGAATACTGGTCCACAGCAACATTTGTAACACGTGACCGAATGGCTCATTGAGTCAGGAGCAATAACCTGTCTGCTTGAGCATCACCATGTTCAGATTGCTGACAATATCGATCACTGGATTGTTTAGACCAGACATGATCATTTAGAGGCAGTTGGGATATTGCACTGGTGGCATCAGCAAACACACCACACCATAGTGATGCCTCACAGTGACAACCAGTCATTGTGTTTGTGTGGAAAAGAGAACTTTCAGTTTTGCACATGTGAAAGATTTCACAAAAATGTATGTGATTACTCCTTTAGCATGACCAAAATAGTGCAACTTTTGTACTCATTTAATAATTACATTATTGGAGAGCTACTGATATTGTTGTGATCACTTGTTACAATTGTCTTGGTCACAATGATTGATATTGAAATAATTTGGAATAACACAATTTATTGTTCTTGTTGTATGCATGTTAATTAGGCTTTCAACATTTTCGAAATGTTAAAGTATATTTGTGAAAGACCAATATAATTAAGATCAGATCTTTTACTCTGACATACCTTTCGATATTAAGACCTGGAGTTGTCACCATAGATCACGTTCTCTAAAGAGATACACAGCACCAAGATATGTTAAGTTCTCAGCAGTTTGACTATGCAACACATTAAGATCAGTGTTTCTTTTTTGTGTGTCTTGAAAAATGAAGTTGATAAGGCAGTTCCTGATGTAAAGAATAAAAAAATCCACTGTATTATATCATTACTGATATTTTGAAGACAAAAGTAACATTATTTTATGAAGCTGACATCTGAATATCTTGGAGACCAACATATTTATTTGGACTGGGATTAGAAGCTCGCTCAGGGTTCAGGTGATTTCACTTGTGATGGAATTGTTGTTACATAAGGAATCGAAGTGGTATCATATCAGAGTACAAAATGTGATTTTAATTACTTTCGTTTCAAACAAAACAAATGTCAGAGTATAACCTAAGTATTTCAAAATAACATTTGTTTTGACTGAAATGTTGAAAACAACATTAAAGTTGAGTCATGTAATATGTAGTGAATGTAACTTCAGTGTAACAATGTTTATGGCTTTTTGATGAAATATCCAGTTGCAGAAATGTTACTGGTTTCTATACACTGCACCTATTATATCTCCCAGAATGCTAAAAAACAAGTCAGTGTTGAGTATGATATCTTCCCGAACCTGATTACAAATGTTTGACCTAAATAATTGTATGAATACAAATGAACATGCCTAGAATATTTTTTTCTCACAAATTTCAGCTATAAGCCAAGTCCCAGTCCTGCGATGTATACTGGTGGACGACGTCCATACGAGGACATGGGAGGGTCCGAGGATCCATACAACAAGAAGCGGAAGACCGAAATGTGGAACGAGGGAGGGTATTCTGACTCCTTGGCACTCCCACCCCCGCCACCCTTTCCATACGGCAACCAGACCAATACCATGAGCAACATCAGCAGCATGAGCAGCATGAACAGCATGTTTGACAGTGGCATGGACAACTACGAGAATCCCTGGAAGATGCAGCGACAGTATGACAACATGGGCTCCACGACAGCAGCATCCTCATCCACTGGAGCTGACTGGAACAGTGGCGGTGGGGCTTGGGGAGGGACTGGCTCGTCAGGGTATGGGGGGGACACTGGTTATGGAGGGGGGTCCAGTTACAAGGGGGGCTCAAGTTTTGGACGGTCGTCCAATTGGGGTGGAGCAGGTAGAGGGGGAAGGACAAAACAGTTTTCATTCGGTAACCAGTCAGAAGATACAGACTTTACTGATGACTTTGCTGTGTTGAAGGCGGCGGAGATACAGTACAAGAAACAGGGAACTGTAGACTTTGATAAGATCAGGAAGGCTCTCCAACTGGTGAATCAGCAGTCTGATGGAGGGAGAGTCAAGAGAGGGGGACGAGGAGGAAGAGGGGGGAACTGGAATGATGGGGGGCAGAATTGGAATGACAATCAGAGCTGGAATGATGGGCAGAGCTTCGGTGGCTTTGGAGGCGGAGGTCGAGGAGGTCGTGGTAGAGGCTTTGCCAAGATGACACCTTATGATAAAGCTGCTGGATTTGGTGGTTAGTAAAGATTCACCATCCCCTAATTAGACATGTGTCATGGATATGGACACTGTCCACTCAGGGAATCCCTCTTCTAAATACATGTACTATCATGCACTCCTAATTCTAGTACACCTTCAAGGGAAACTAAAGGAATTTGGATGGACTAGGTATTGGAATATGAGTAATTTGTGAAAGAATTATGATTTTTATATTTAAATTCAAATTTACTTGGATGTTTAAATTGTATTTTTATGAAAATTAACATTATTAAACACCTGTTGAATGTTGACTTAAGGTCAGTACACAACACACCTCTCAGTCATGCACTATTCTACACCTGTTGAATGTTGACTTAAGGNTGTTAAGATGAAAAATAGAGAGTTCATTGTCTGTAGTATTAATACAATATATTTAATTTAATGTTAGTTATGGTAGCTAGTTTTATATAAAAGGGAATATTTAGTCAACAAATATGTAGAAATGCATTCAAAGATGTAACAATAAAACATTTACATCTGGTTGGTTTTGGAAATGGAGGGATAAAATATGAAAGAAATATGTGGACATCAGATAAAATATAGCAGTCTTTCCTTTCAAAAACAAAATCGTTACCAGTTTATATGACTGATCCCAACATGCTTACACCGAGTATGTTATGATCAGTGTCAGAAGTGTTTGGGTAGGGTTATATATTTTGAGTAATGCATGCTCTATCATGCCTAGGGACACAAAATAACTTTTCATTTATAAGGGAAACCAATCAATGAGATTCTGTTTTAACCAATGTAAACCTCAGGCATTGCCATTATTGCATTCTTACAATAGAAATCAGCACTTCAAATGAGAGGGTCTCTTTTTCACACAAAACACGACCAATGTCAGAAACAGTATCAACACATAAGCAGGCTGAAGCTTGGGTGTGTTGCCAGCCGACTATCAAACATGCATGTCAACGGAGGCAGTTTCCATGGTGATGCAGGATGAAAGAAGCTCCATCAACCTAAGGAACTGAATGATGGTCAGCGTAAATGATGGGCAGTGGGGTAGCCTTGTGGTTAACACGTTCGCCTGTCGCGCCGAAGACCTGGGTTAAATTTCTTACATGGCTACAATGTGAGAAGCCCATTTATGGTGTCCCTTTTGTGATCTTGCTGGAATATTGCTAAAAGTGGCGTAAAACCATTCTGACTCCCCCACTCCTCTTCCATGATTGAGTTGTAGTGTCATAGTACCACCCATGATGGCAGGGGACATTGCTCATGATGTCCACTCTTTCATATGTCAGAGGCTAGTGACAATTATCCCCAGTATTCTAATCTCAAATAGCTGCGGACTGATTGGATATGATGGAGACTTATTCAGGAGCCAGCTATACATAGCTGGAATATGGCCTGCTTGTCTTACTAGGTTAAGTTTGAGTCTAAATGTTGTTCCAATATCAACAATGAAAGGGCACTGCTGTTTATCTCTCCAGTTGTAAGAGGCAGCAGCCCTAATGGGAATACCACGAATATGAGTTTTCTCTCTCTCTCTCCCCTCTCTCCTTTCTCTCTCTCTCTCTCTCTCTCTCTCTCATTTCTCTCTCTCTCTCTCTCTCATTTCTCTCTCTCTCTCTCTCATTTCTCTCTCTCCCCTCTCTCCCTCTCTCTCTCATTCATTCATGTCGCCATCAGGATTCAGGGTAACAATATCCTGTGAGGTTTCCAGGATAAGAATACTGGTCCACAGCAACATTTGTAACACGTGACCGAATGGCTCATTGAGTCAGGAGCAATAACCTGTCTGCTTGAGCATCACCATGTTCAGATTGCTGACAATATCGATCACTGGATTGTTTAGACCAGACATGATCATTTAGAGGCAGTTGGGATATTGCACTGGTGGCATCAGCAAACACACCACACCATAGTGATGCCTCACAGTGACAACCAGTCATTGTGTTTGTGTGGAAAAGAGAACTTTCAGTTTTGCACATGTGAAAGATTTCACAAAAATGTATGTGATTACTCCTTTAGCATGACCAAAATAGTGCAACTTTTGTACTCATTTAATAATTACATTATTGGAGAGCTACTGATATTGTTGTGATCACTTGTTACAATTGTCTTGGTCACAATGATTGATATTGAAATAATTTGGAATAACACAATTTATTGTTCTTGTTGTATGCATGTTAATTAGGCTTTCAACATTTTCGAAATGTTAAAGTATATTTGTGAAAGACCAATATAATTAAGATCAGATCTTTTACTCTGACATACCTTTCGATATTAAGACCTGGAGTTGTCACCATAGATCACGTTCTCTAAAGAGATACACAGCACCAAGATATGTTAAGTTCTCAGCAGTTTGACTATGCAACACATTAAGATCAGTGTTTCTTTTTTGTGTGTCTTGAAAAATGAAGTTGATAAGGCAGTTCCTGATGTAAAGAATAAAAAAATCCACTGTATTATATCATTACTGATATTTTGAAGACAAAAGTAACATTATTTTATGAAGCTGACATCTGAATATCTTGGAGACCAACATATTTATTTGGACTGGGATTAGAAGCTCGCTCAGGGTTCAGGTGATTTCACTTGTGATGGAATTGTTGTTACATAAGGAATCGAAGTGGTATCATATCAGAGTACAAAATGTGATTTTAATTACTTTCGTTTCAAACAAAACAAATGTCAGAGTATAACCTAAGTATTTCAAAATAACATTTGTTTTGACTGAAATGTTGAAAACAACATTAAAGTTGAGTCATGTAATATGTAGTGAATGTAACTTCAGTGTAACAATGTTTATGGCTTTTTGATGAAATATCCAGTTGCAGAAATGTTACTGGTTTCTATACACTGCACCTATTATATCTCCCAGAATGCTAAAAAACAAGTCAGTGTTGAGTATGATATCTTCCCGAACCTGATTACAAATGTTTGACCTAAATAATTGTATGAATACAAATGAACATGCCTAGAATATTTTTTTCTCACAAATTTCAGCTATAAGCCAAGTCCCAGTCCTGCGATGTATACTGGTGGACGACGTCCATACGAGGACATGGGAGGGTCCGAGGATCCATACAACAAGAAGCGGAAGACCGAAATGTGGAACGAGGGAGGGTATTCTGACTCCTTGGCACTCCCACCCCCGCCACCCTTTCCATACGGCAACCAGACCAATACCATGAGCAACATCAGCAGCATGAGCAGCATGAACAGCATGTTTGACAGTGGCATGGACAACTACGAGAATCCCTGGAAGATGCAGCGACAGTATGACAACATGGGCTCCACGACAGCAGCATCCTCATCCACTGGAGCTGACTGGAACAGTGGCGGTGGGGCTTGGGGAGGGACTGGCTCGTCAGGGTATGGGGGGGACACTGGTTATGGAGGGGGGTCCAGTTACAAGGGGGGCTCAAGTTTTGGACGGTCGTCCAATTGGGGTGGAGCAGGTAGAGGGGGAAGGACAAAACAGTTTTCATTCGGTAACCAGTCAGAAGATACAGACTTTACTGATGACTTTGCTGTGTTGAAGGCGGCGGAGATACAGTACAAGAAACAGGGAACTGTAGACTTTGATAAGATCAGGAAGGCTCTCCAACTGGTGAATCAGCAGTCTGATGGAGGGAGAGTCAAGAGAGGGGGACGAGGAGGAAGAGGGGGGAACTGGAATGATGGGGGGCAGAATTGGAATGACAATCAGAGCTGGAATGATGGGCAGAGCTTCGGTGGCTTTGGAGGCGGAGGTCGAGGAGGTCGTGGTAGAGGCTTTGCCAAGATGACACCTTATGATAAAGCTGCTGGATTTGGTGGTTAGTAAAGATTCACCATCCCCTAATTAGACATGTGTCATGGATATGGACACTGTCCACTCAGGGAATCCCTCTTCTAAATACATGTACTATCATGCACTCCTAATTCTAGTACACCTTCAAGGGAAACTAAAGGAATTTGGATGGACTAGGTATTGGAATATGAGTAATTTGTGAAAGAATTATGATTTTTATATTTAAATTCAAATTTACTTGGATGTTTAAATTGTATTTTTATGAAAATTAACATTATTAAACACCTGTTGAATGTTGACTTAAGGTCAGTACACAACACACCTCTCAGTCATGCACTATTCTACACCTGTTGAATGTTGACTTAAGGTCAGTACACAACACACCTCTCAGTCGTGCACTATTCTACAACTGTTGAATGTTGACTTAAG